>UCOM01000700.1:0-64630 GCA_900474385.1 Ormyrus pomaceus | reverse complement strand
GGGGGGGGGGGGGGGGGGGGATACCTTGACGACGGTGCCGATCAACGAGTCGGGCGGCATTTCCGGCGGCTCGGGTATTACCCCGGGATTCGTGTGGGCCGGGTAGTCGCTGTTGGCGTTGTGGTGCTTGACGGGGGTGCCGCCGTTGCCGTCGAGGCGCTCCATGTCCAGGCTGTCAGTCGGCGTGGGCTGCGACAGCAGGCGCTCCTTCATCTCGTGCAGGTACGGGCAGCGCTGCATCTCTTCGGGCTCGCGTAGTGCACCTGCCGCTGCTGCCGGCGATTTTCCACGATCTGCGGAGCAAAAAGGAGGAAGAGCGAGTCAGTCGAGAGGCGGCTCGTTGTGGGTTCGCTGCCGCGTTAGGATTCGTGTTGTTGGTGGTGATTTTTTGACGGAGGCTGGGGGTTGTTTTATAATAAGTTTATTAGATCTGCAGCTCGTTGAATATTGTTAAATAAATATTTTGGTTTGTTTATTCGTGAATAATTAATTTAAACTAAGAGGATGTAATATTTTATTTTAGCAAACAATATTTTTAGAAGACAATTTGTTAATTTAAAATGTAACATAACAATACTAAAGTATTTCAAGAAAATATTATTCTCGGATGGAATGCGAAAATTATCAATTATTAAACGAAAATTTTTATGCAGAAGAGGCAGTCTTTACTATTAAGAAAGTTCTGACACGTAGACCGGAAAAATGAAATTCTATTAGCTGGTTATAATATTTGATAAATGGGCTCTGAGTTCGTAAATTTTGGACGTGCCAGATTCGTTTTTATTCAAGCAGCGTTCGAAGCCGAAAGTGCCGTGTCGAATGCTTAAGTGGTGTCTAGTTAGAGTCATTTTTGGGAGTAAGCTTTTTCGGCTCCTATTGAAGACTCCATTTTAATTGAATGAAATTGTCGCCAGTTTATATCATACGAGAGATTGCAAAAGTTTCGAATAATTTTATAGCGAACGGAAATAAAAGTGTGTCGTTTGATGAGATATACAATAAAGCGTAACTTTAAACAATATACTTGTCGAATAAAAAAAGTTGCATTATAAAGAAACATAAAAGGAATTGCAAAAAAATTTAACGAGTATCTTATTAATATTTATTGTTCAATAATATCAGTTTACATCCCATACATGTTAATACTTTATTGACACACATTCTAAGACTGTGTAAACATTCAATTTTATAAAAACTTAATCTCCTTCCAATAAATTTATAAGAGAATAAATTAAATAATTAACTTAATTTATTATGGGATAATTCATGAATTATTTGTAGTCGAACTTTAGTGATCGTAAATCATTTGTATAAATTATTATTATATTATTTACTTTCATAAAAGCTATCAAACGTAATTTATTAGTACGCGAATAAAGATAATCACGAATATTAATAAAAGCGACTGAACATAATAATAGTGCAATCTAATTCAGGGAATCATCCGGATATCAAGAAAGAAACGTGTTAACACCATCGCACGATCTCAAAATCAACACGAGTTTCTTTGGCTTCTAGCTAATTAAGTTTTAACAGCTGACTGGCGTCCACAAGCAGAGAGCCGTTGAATTCTGTTTATGGTCGAGAAGTCAAAGACAGCTCTGCATTGTCAAACTGTTTCTTTTTTCTCTCCTCGCGAGCGGACAAATCAAGCGAACTCGATCTTAAATCTGGGTGTACGCGAGGCAAACCGGTTTTAGCCACAATCTTGCCTGCGGTGGTCGTCGCTGGCGACGCTGATTAGGATTGTTCGGAAAATTATTTATGCATCCAGAACGTTGGAATTATTAATGACGTGAAATGAAATCGCGTTTCCATTTACATCTTCTTGAGAGAAATGCGTGATTATTAGTTGCGGAGTTAATTTATAGCTATTGATCGTCGAGTTAATTATATTTTGTTTTATAAGACTTTTTTTATATCTTACTCGAAAAGGAGAGTAAATAAATTATTAGAAGTAGGTTGTTAACCATTATCTATGTCACGTGTTGTTTTAGTTTTCAGATAATTTGTTATTGAGAAAGTTGTTTTTTAAAATCTTATAGTTTTCTCTAATTAACAGATAATGTTGTAGATTTTATTCAGATGTCATGAAATAATAGAATAATTTTGTAAAAAATTTTGAAACTTTCAAATAAAGTTATCACGTTTTTCTATCGAAATAAACAGATTTTTTAATACTAAATATTTTAAAAGTGAGTTTTAAATCAAGTTCTATATTGTATGATTTTGGAATTGTATAAAAGAAAGTTTAAATGTTTATTGGAGAAAGTGCGAATATTTTTCTAAGTATGTTATTTACATAAATCTAAGAATGAATTAAAATTAAAAAAATTAACTTGCAACATTGTTGTTTATAGACAGTAGTAAAATTTTGTTACTACAACTAATTAAAAGTATGCATTATTATTGTTACTATGTGTATCGATAACCTAAAATGTTCTTTAATGTTATTGTTATTTTTTAATAGTAAATACATTGCACAATTTAAAAAAAATATAAGAGTGATTTAAGAATTTCTGTCAACTGTTATTGATTAGTTGTTAAACACACGTTACTCGATATATTTGTCTCTGCAATGATTATCGCAAAATGAAAATGGTGTACTTTATATTTTTATAGTAAACATTAGCAGAGCATTTATTCAAATGTTATTTAGTAAATGTTTATTTTAATTGTAAATTTGTAAAAAAAAGTATTTTTTAAATTAACAATTTCTGAATGTATTTACGAGAATATAAAGCTGGGCCAAGAAGCAAAAATATTAGCAATTCCTAAATTACCAAATTTAGGAAATATTTATCCAAAACAAAAATTTTACACAACGTTTCCCTTAAAAAAAAACAAAACGCACCACTGCAGCCTCGCCTCAAACGTTATTAATTTACCAAAGCTTAAAAAACGACAGGCGAAAATCCGCCCGAGCAAAGCAAGCCAAAACAAGTGTAAGTAAGTAAGTAAGGAAGTAAACGAACTCGTGCGTTTGTCACTGGACAGCCACGACCTAAACCACGCCTTCACGCGGCTCCTGGATTTGCCGGCCGGCGTCATCTGCTCCGCAACAATCGCGCTCTCCTTCATCCTCGCGAACTGCACGCTTATCGAGCAGCAGGAGGAGCCTCGAGCCTTCCTCCGGCCTAACCTCCCCGAAACTGATTCCGGAAGCCGATTAAAATCCTCTCTCTCTATCTCCCTTTCGTCCCTCGCTCTCCGTGTACTCGGCGTGCGCGGCGCCTATAAAGATCGGCGCAACATTGGCGCGGCGCTGCCGCAGCGCGAGGCAACACACAACACACTTTGCCGCGCGCTGCACACTCGCGCACGGACGCACACACGGACGGAAAAGGAGCCTCTCGCACACCTCGGCGGACGCTCGCTGCGGACTGCCGGCGCTTTTGGCCGACGCCGAAGTGCATGCCAAGGAACCGACTCGCTCTCGCACACAAGCGGAGAAAGCACCAGAGCCGCGCGGCAGACGGACGGACGGACGGACGGACGGACGGGAGGTGGTGTGGCGGCGGCGGCGAGGTGATCGCGGATCGCAATCGATTTCTGCGGGAGAGGCGGAGAGCCGGAGTTTTCTTATTGCCGGCGTGTGTGGGTTACGCCGTGTGGGTATATATACGCGCGCGCGCGCGCTTATTTCTTTCTGCACTGGTATGTCTTCCGAGCGATGCGCCGGAGGCGTAGGTCGGAGGCGTGGGCTTCGAGCGCTGATGGGGCTTTAAGGTACTTCTGCTGGGTAATGTTTTTAGCACCTTTTTTTTCTATGGGCTCCCTTTTTTTTTGGTTTGAATTCTGGGGAGTGTTTTATAAATTTTCGGTTCACCCGGAGTTTGAATTTTGTGATTCCACGAATTGAATACTTTTATTTAAAGGTTTGAGAATCATATAATAAATGTTTGGACAAAAGATTCAAGTTATTATGAGCGAAAAACGGTGAAAAATCCAGTGAAGAGCAAAGATTTCTGAATAATATAGTTAAAAAATCTGGTCTTACCAAACATGGCTTTATCTACTGCTTTCGAAATTTTCATTAAAAAATAACTATAATTAACTATTGATCGATGGCACATAACAGACAACTTTTAAATAATTAGTTATTCGATCCATCTAAAAGTTACGTACATAATCCATTGAATATTATGATTAATATGCATGTAAATGTATAGACGACTTTCTCGCGATCTCGCATAATTAATTAGCTGCGACTAATTAACTCTTGTTATCGGAACCTATCGCGCCCACGATGTGCCTACATTTATTACTTCTTCGCTACTTTTTAATTTTTGTCTCTTACTTTTAATTTATTTTTTTGTGTCAATTCGCTCGAAAGGCTGCGACTTTTCATTTCTTTTCATGTTCTTTTGATTAGTCTTCCATATCTTTTCACATCTTTTTTCGGTCACTGAACGACTTAAATTTAAGAGTTCTTCTACTCTAGTTACACTTTAATATGATACTCCCCTTACTTTCATTTTGTCGGGTATTAAATTTAGTATTTCGTAAACCTTTCTTATTTTTAACTTTATATTTTTTATCGTTGATTCACTCAATTTTTTTTCTTGTATTTCTATTTATATCGCATAAAAACATATTTCTTTGAGAAAAATTCCGACGAAAGTAAAAATCTTCGTTCCTCGTCTACTTATAGCTACTGCGGTTTGCTGCCGTTCGAAAACATTGCAAAGCGTCTTGAACATTGTAATTTTGACCAATAAAACTCTCTTTCCCCGAAAGTTCAACACTCCTTTCGAAACAAGCCTAACCAGCCTTTCCAAAAACCAGTCGCCTTACACGTCGATCCTTATCCCTTCATGGGTAGCCCAATCCATCAATACTCGTCGGCGGGGCCCGAAAGCGCCTCGTGTCGGAAAAGGGAAAAGCCCCCGCGGCCATCCGTCCTTTCACGCCTGCCGTTTTCCGCGGCTGACGCACGCCGCCGCCGCCGCCGCCGTCTCGCTCTTCCAAAGAAGGCGCTGTCGGGCGATATTGCAGCCGGCGGCTGGTCACGTGCGCCTCGCGTCTGCACGCCGCGGTTGGCAAGGCGCTTTTCGGCGGCTGCGCGGGGGCTGCTGCTGCGTGGTGGTGTCGCGCGACCCTTCCAGATGTCGGTAGCGGCGCGGTTTTCAGGGCTGCAAGCTTGATGGCTTTGTTTGTTTTTCCGGGCTGTCGATGATGGCGTGGTTGGGAGAAGCGTTTGGGGTATTGGAGGTGGGAATGAATGAAATGTTTTGTTGTTATAGATAATTTATGTTTGAAAAAGCGGAGATGCGCAAGTGGCGATAATTTTACGTTTGATGAATTTATTGATAAGAGGTGTAATGATAAGGTTTATCAATGTCTTCTAGACTATCTGTTTTTTAAAATTAATTTTAAATAATGTTTGGAAAGGTGTCGATCTTTATTATAATCTGAGTGTGTACATAAATACACGTTGCCGGGTTTAAAATGCCCAGCCTGTAAATTCAATACCTGACAACGTCATTGTATTGTGAATTATTAAAACTGAATGTAATTAATGCAAACAAAACCTGCACGTAATGTATATTAGCATAAACCCATATTTGATATTTTGATGGCTTAAAAAGAGGCTGTTCAATAAACTGTTATATAGATTTATATTGAAATTGGTTTTTCATAGAGCTGCAGAGTTTCAGTCTTTCAATTTTATTCGCAGACACTTGAATTCCTTTATCACATATTGTGTTCAATCCGATTTAAAAGCGTATCGCTTAAGTAATTCATTGGGTAGTATTTTTTAACTTTATAGAGAGTTTACTTTATATTTTTCATATTCGATAAATTAAAAATTTATTTTTTAAAAAAACTTCTTCAATTGTAATGTAACACGAGACTTTTTTTTATAAAGTATAAAATAACTTTGGAATTTTTTTTTAGAATAAAAAAATTCAAACATTGTAATTCAATTATTTTCAAAATGTTTGTGAACTAAAAAAAAAAACTTTTTATAAACAAGCAACTAGTAATGTGTATTCAATTCATTCCGAAGCTTATTGATTTTAGAAATTTTTATTAAAATAAAATAAAAAAAAATAAGAATTAAGATTTCTAACTTTATTTGTCATGCATCCAAATATACATCCGCTTTATTATCTTACAAACATTCACGAATATTCAAATCATCGACAAAACTACAAGCTATCACAACATAAATCTAAAAATTACCAATAAATTATCGCACCACGAAGCATTCCACCAGCAGCATCTCGACAAATCTCACTGCACTCGCTCAAAAAACAAAAAAACGAAGTCAGCTCCAACCAAGAGCCCGAACAAAGCTCGCACACGCGATCGGCGAACGAAGCCACGCGTCCCGGAAGCTCCGCGCAACAAGAGGGTGCCAAGCAGCGACGGAGACACAGCTAGCTTGCAAATCCGCTCAGTGACCTATCCCGAATAACGAGGCTATACCGTCGCGCTGGAAGCCCAAGCGCAAGTGTCTCTCCCGCGAGCGGAGCTTTTCCGCGCTCTCTGTCTTCCTCTTCGCCTCGCCGACGCAGACAGACAACCGCGCGCGGCGTGTACGGTATACACACGTACATGTGTATACCGTTTTCTTTCTGGCCTTTTGTTTGTTGCGCCGCTATATTTACCGGCGTCGCGCAGACACACGCGCTCGGGCCGCCCGTTTACGCGTATAGGTGCTTTTACGCCGGCCGCCGACTGAAGATACCCGATAACGCGCGAGGATTCTGCGGTCGACGCACACGACGACGCCTCGCTTCCGCGATGCGCTCTTCACTTGTTAGCGCGCGTGCACGATATTTTTTGTTTTTTTTTTTGCGCTCTTTGCGGCGGCGGCGACCGGTTTTTGTTAGTCCTTGCGGGGGGGAGAGGAGAGCTTTTAACGGCCTCTCCGCGCCTCTGATGTTCTCGCTCTTTTGCGCACTCGCGCGAGAGAGTCTGCCGTTCGCGCGCGGCAGTCGGTGGATTTTAATATATGTATCTTTGCTTAGCTTCCACAATTATTTTCGTATTTTACGATTCGCACGTGTTGGTCGGGCTCGGTTCGCGCTTATTTTTAGCTTGGGAAAACGAGCGAGCGCGCGTTAAGTAAGCTGCGCGCGCGCGCGGATTACGGCTTCCGAAACATTGGAGGCTGCGTTAAGAGCGGGGCCGTATTTCACTCTCGGGATTTTAGTACGGCGCGGAATGTTTAATTAAGTAGAAATTAATGTTTTGAAGAATTTTGACGATGATGTGAAACGGGATGTATTTTAAGAGTGTAAACGCAAGAAGCGACCTCCAGCCGGGAGGAGAATGAAAATTTCATTTCAATATAGGTTATCGATTCGTGGAATCGTAAAGTCTTTTACTCTCCAGACGTGCGAAATAATTGATTTTCGCGAATATTTAAAGTAGTCTAATTCCGTTTTCAATTTTTAGAATTTCGCTTATAACGTTCCTTAAAATAGCGATAAATAATAACTTCTCCAATTCCTTCTCTATATCTATAATAGAAATCCAAACCGCCAAAGCGTCGGCTCCGCTTCAACTTAAAATCGAAGTACGAACTGCAGGCATCCATCATCCTGCAGCCTCCCCTTCAATCTCGTACATCTCTTTCTGTGTATCCTCTCGCGGCGCACATCCACTCTGAGTTTCACAAAATTCCGCGCTCCGCCCCCGCGCGGCTTTAATCACGCGCGAGCCGCGTCCGTGCGGTTACGCGCGCCACGTGGACTAAACGAGCTGCCGGACTTTTTTTTCGTTTAAGCAGGGGGTAAGTGCTGGACTTTTTGCCACGACGACGCGGCGCGGAGAAGTTGTCTGTTTGCGCGAGGTTTGAATCATCGGGGGTTTTGAGGGTGAAGTCTGCAGGTCGGACTTGTTTGATGTCTCGTTGCGGTTTTAATTTTGGAGTTTTTTTAATGAAATTTTTAAGTGGACTTTTTTTTAGAAGAGAATAATTTTTTAAATGACTTTTAACGAAACGATCCCTGGAAGGAAAATTCAGTGAAATATCTTTTAGGCATCTAAAAATCTGGAAAAATTTAGGTTGAATGTGAAGGCTTACAGTTTTCGTTGTGAAATGCGAAAAATGGAGCGGCTTTTAGAAAAGAATATCCTTCCTCGTTTTAGTGATATGCTTTTAAGTATATATAGGTTAAATATCCCCTACATACTACCCATTTGTACCGAGTTGCATTGAAAACCACGATAAAAAAAGTAGGCATTAAAAACTATGTCAAAATAGTTTCAGAATATAGAAAGTTACTCGTATTTGCATTCCCATTTGGCATTCAACCCTTTTACTATATTTTCTATTAAAATTGTAACAAAAGTGAGCTGCGAAATGAAAACCTGCAAAAAAGCCACCCAGCTTGAACTCGAAAGATATATATTATATACTATTGGCGATGAAACCCATTTCAGGAAGCTATTTAAAAAAGCAATAAAAAAACGACGAATCTTCATTGAAAAGCACACGCCAGCAGATACTTCCCCCATCGTGGCACCCCCAACTAGCCTACAGTCAATTCTTGGATTATTACTCCGCGCTGCTCCTTTCGCTATAAATACCAGGCCTAAAACCCACCGAGGCGCAGTAAACGGGGCACCGAGAGCCTCCAGAAGCAGCATCGATCAGGCGCGATGTACGCGAGAGAGACTGCGAGCTTCCAATTATTAGACACGGAAGCGGAGAAAGAGAGAGAGAGAGAGAGAGAGACGGACGTAAAAGCCTCGCATTGTCCAGGAAGAGGAGGAGGGAGGGAGCTGCGCTGCTCTACCTGTTGTCAAGCCGAGGCTCATTCGCGGGGAATTATTATTACTTCTGCCTTTCCTCGGGCATTCCGAGCGCGGGATCGATCAGCGGCGAACTCGGCTTTCCGAGCGAATAAGCTGCGCGCCGTGTGCCCTTTCCCGCGCTTTTTAATCCATTACGAGGACCTGATCAATTAAGCGCTGCCTTTTTACAGGAGTCCCCCCACCTTTTTTTTTGTCAGGTCGAGGGAGAGAAACGGTGAATGCGTCTGTGTTATTGACGAGACGATAATGCGCCGGAGCGAGGACTTGCTTCACAAAGAGACGCGTGAATGGATTTTACTTCGCGGGCAGAAAGTTTTATGCTCGCTTTTCGTATCGGGTTGGACTTGGTGTCCTACATAACGCTGATTGAGAGTTGTGGATTGATGGAATATGATTTTTATTGAGAGTATTTTACTTCTCCATTTTATGAGTTTTCCTTTTAATGTAATTTTGATAAACGATGAATCATTAAGCATTTTGCAATTTTTGTTTTGAAAGATTTAATACTTGGATTATAAAAACTAGAAATATAATTTAGCTTAAATAGAATATCGATCTATAGAAAATTTTCACCAAATATAAACATTTAAATCATTTACGGAATAATTTTTAACAGTTAATAATTCTGAAACAGTTTAGCAATACCCCAAACGTGCCGCAAAAATTCAGACAATACATTGTAAACCATCCGACTGAAAACCTCGCCCTCGTTAAAACGAATTTTCGTGCACCGCAACATTTCAATAAGCATTGCGCACAAAAAAAGAACGAACGCGTTGTGCGCAATTAAATCGTGGATTTGCAAAGAAGTCGCCGCGAACAACCTGATTTTCTGTTTTTCCAAAAAGCCTCGTGCAGACTCCCGTCGTCGCGAGCCGCGACGCTACTCGTTGACCTGCTTTTTCTGCCGTCTCTTAATGCATCTTCTGTTGAATGCAAGCCACGGGGAGTCATTAGACGAGGAGGATACAGCGGCTCGGGGAATTCAGGCGTGGATTTGCTCCTCTTTATTGCCTTCGGGAGTGTTTCGGGCATGATTTTTTTTTTTTTTTTTTCGTTCAGCCGTTTCTTACGCTTAAAGGATTTCTGCAAAGGAAGAGGAACGCAAGAGTAAAAGCACGTTGCATGTATATTGGGATAAAGGTACTTTCGGAGGTTACTACTGAGGCTCTAAAGGAATTCGGGTGAAGACAATAAAATTTACAGACACATGTTAGGGTTGTACAACTTTACTTTTTTCAATGTTTATTGACGTACAAGTAATCATTCCTTTAGGGTAAGCAATTATACAGTATACCATAAATGCACGTTTAAAATACACATTTACAATTAGCACATAACACGTATGCAATAGACTGGACGTTATTACATTGAATGCGTTAAAAACCTTATTTTTCTAATTAATTTATAACCAAAAATTTATTTTTCAAACTGAATGTTTTAAAACATATTTACTGAAAAACTTATTACTGCTTCATTCAAAAACTACGACAATATCTACAACTAAAGAAACTAAAAAAAAAAGATAATAAAACATATTAATATCAAAAGTAGATATCGAAAGCACCTCGATATTGATTTCAATGTCTGCAGCCCTTTTTGGCCTCAAATTACGAGATAAAAAATAAAAAAATAAAACATCAAACACAGATACCAAGAGTTACTCGTCAAAACAGTGCTTCAAAAATTACCCAACTTTAACTCTAAAGTTTCAGTAATCGACCCTCTCTAGAAACTGATCAACAGGCCAAAAACCACGCAAATGCACTTTATAACCTCAGCCGGACACTCTCGTCTCTCCCGACGTGAATTTCAACGAACCTCGCCGCCCTTTCGAAAGGGCCGCAAAAACAACTCGAACGATCCGGTCCTCCTTTCGCCGCTCACTCGAGAAACATTTCCTCTCGCACACTTATTGACCAATTAACCGACTCGGAGACTCGCGTCTAACCTCCCGGTCGGGCTACCAGAGCGCGAATTACAAAACTCGGGGAGGTGCACACACGCAGACAAAAGAAAGGCAGGCGCGCGGCACCGTACGGCCGCAGCGCGAGACAGATCACTGCCGCCGGTAAAGGAGGTGCGCTGCTGCTACTTCCCCGAGAGTCGGTGCATATATAGATATATATACGGAGGGGGGAGGAGAGAAGGGCTGCGCGCGCCTGCAGTGGGAGGATTTTCGATATGTGAGATTGATAGGCGCGGAGAGAGAGAGAGAGAGGTTGTTGCCTTTTTTTCAGGGGGCGATGCACCGGGAGATTCCTGTTTTATCGGCGTTTTTATCGATAAAAAACAAACGGGTGGGTTGACGGGCTGACGGGCCTCTCTCCGCGTGCGATGCTGCGAGGCGTCGGGCTCGATCGATTTGCCGGCGAGGCGCGGGTTAAAATTAGGCGCTGATATTGGATTCTGCACATACTTTTCTGCTATTGGGGCTTTTAATTATGCGCTGCGCGCGCGGGGTGGTGTTGCTGCGGGGTAATGGAGGAATTACGAGCGGGAGATTGAAATCTGCTTTTTTTAATCGAGTCTCGTTTACTGTGGATTATGCAGTGCGCCCTTTTGCCATTGTGAGCTCTCGCGATTCTGTTTTCGTGAAAATCATGTTTGACGTTTGCATGTTTACTTCGTAAATTATTGTAATAATCGTTTATAATATATATATATTTGAGTTTTATTGTTAAAGTATAACTAAAATTGGAATCTTAAAGTTAAATCGGATTTTATTCTCAGTGATTAATTTTCTCCTTATAATTTACTGCCGACTCTATTCTTGAGAAAAAGAGTGAAATAATATCTCTCGAACGAAGAAAAGTAATCCCTTTTCGAGCACAAGCGATGAGGTCAATAAACTTTCAAGTTATTTATATATAACTTTAATCGAATAAATAACGATAGCGAAAAATATAGCAAGTAATTAATTGATAAAAAAGGGCTTCTTAATGCCTTTTTAGAATGTTTTCATAGAATATAGAATTATCAATTTCCTATAATACCCAACTTGATAAAGCTAATAATACTTTCTACCTTCCTCCGCGTCTCAAAGGCTATTACGAAAATAAATCATCTTTAAAAATTTTTCAAGAAAAACTCTAACTACAAGTATAACCTTCCTCCTTCCAGCCTCTAAAATCAAATTACCCTAAAAATTTTAAAAACACCATACTCTTCCGCCCAACCTGGCTAAGCCTTCAGCCTCTCGATCCCCCGGGGAAATTTTAGCCGCGACACGGGCCGGTAATCGCCGGGTAGTTAAGGAAGCTATAGAGGGTCGCGCGCGTCGCGGCACAAGACACGCGACTCGTTCCACCTGTCGTCGTCATCGAGGAGTCGAGGATAAATGTGTCCGCACGCGAGCTTTGAGTAAGGCTTCGCCTCTCTCGCGTTACACGGGGGATTTGCTTTACAGCTTAATTGCCCGTGTTAGCTTTGATTCGGACGTGAAATCGGGCAAGTTGTTTAGCGAATTCTTTCGGGCTGGGGGGGGGGAGGAAGGGGTTTGAAAGCTATATGGGTACTGGGAATGGTATTGGCAGCTTCTTTGATGCGGCT
Source organism: Ormyrus pomaceus (assembly GCA_900474385.1). Taxonomy (NCBI): domain Eukaryota; kingdom Metazoa; phylum Arthropoda; class Insecta; order Hymenoptera; family Ormyridae; genus Ormyrus; species Ormyrus pomaceus. The sequence goes on along the minus strand of UCOM01000700.1, from coordinate 52,303 downwards.
ATATAAAGCATTGGATTTTAGCGGGGATTCGTTTATTGGTTTTGTTTATACCTGAAGATGAGAAAGGCGGTTTATTATAAAAATGGCGTTTAAAATGAATCTCCGTTTATATCGAAATTCAAAATTATTACCTATCAGTAAACATTTCCAAAATAAAAAAATCACTGACCAACGACAGCAATTACCATCCCAATCGCCCTGTCAGCCTTAAAATCTCGCTCTTAAATATTCCCCACCTCTTCCCAACCCTTCGGGGATTGTAAAGAGCAGCCACTCGATCGCGAACGCCGGGCTAGCTGTAAAAAAAGATCGAAAAAAGAAAAAAAAACCACTCCAGCTCTCGGTGCGAATGGACCGGAAGCGTCTGGGAATCGATGCCGCAGACGGCGTTGTCGTCTGCGCGGAAGGGCGCAGAGCAGAACTTTGATAACAGGAGCATTGTTTATTCAGGCTTGGCCCCCCGGGGGGAGGGAGGCGCGACGCGTATCTTAGTTCGCAGCCAGAAAGAGAGCGCGACGCGACGCGTGAATGCGGAATCATATAGGCGGTCTTTACGCCGAGGTGAATTTTATCATTTTTTTTTTCGAACGGATTTAAAAGGCCTCCCTTCCCGCGATTTCGTCATTGAGCGGCTGATTTTAATTTAAGAGTTTTTTTTTAAGGTATTAGGTAAATTGCTTTTCTAGTTTTGAAATATGAAATTGAGTGGACAGTACGGATTAATTATCTATCTAAATAATAATATTTGGAATAATTTTTTTCAAAGTAAACTTAGGGATTTAAATGATTAGAATTGAGTTTTTTATGCTGATATATGGATTAGAATAAATGTAATGGATTTGGGCGCATTTTTAAAAAAAATCCACAAAAAGGTGCAGCTACAAAACTGCTGAATAAATGGACTTGGGCTAATGTAAAATCACGATAATGAATGTAGCCCTGCGGTTTGTAAACGTCATTACAGTTCGATTGTCAATATGTGATTCGCCGCGGTAACAATCGACCTTACAGTGTTTCGCGTAAGTTTGGTATTTCTACGATAATTAACTGCAGAAAAGTTTGTTTTATCAATAATTCATCACTTTGCATGCAAATTACTTTAAACAGATACTTGGCACGCGAATAATTAACAAATATCGGAAATTCGGTGAACGTATAGGTTGACTAATATGCCATTAAACCCTATTTAAAATATCTATTGAACTGGAAGGCCATTGTGTAATGAAATAATTGAAAATATCGGTTTCCTATAATTATTTTTAGACATTTTTTGAGGAACGTATATAAATATTATCGCGTTCCAATATTAAATTAATTAAAATCGCCTACATCAAAGCAGTGTAGAAAATAGCGAGGTGGAACATTCTCAGGATATTAATAATCACAATATTATCGTGAATTTATGAAAACTTTATTCCTCGATAATAAAAGAAAATTAATACCTTAAATTAACATTTCCTTGGAGCATTTGTATGTACATTAGGGGTGACAAATTAAACTGAAATTACACCGCCTATTCGCGTAATCCAAAATAGACTTCAGCCAGTCGCTTTCAGGCCGAATATCATGATCGCCGAGGAGCAGACGATCGATAAGATAGTCGGCTGAGCTCTTGGCGTGAAAAAGTTAAGCCGTCATTATACGCGGATTATCAATACATCCTTGCAATCGGAGAATACGCCTCCATCCGAAGAGCAAATAGCCGGATTCGTCGCGAGGGCGGATAAGCCTTTAGAGGTGCATTCAGTAAATGCCGCGCATTCGAATTTTCCGCTTTGGCAGGCAGGATTTGAAATTTTAATGCGGCATTTCCTTTCTTCCTGTCAATAAGGAAGTTTAAAATGAATGCGTTTTCTGTCGTTTTAAGCATTTAGTTTATTTTGGTGTTTGGATTTTAGACTTTATTCTTATTCAGATAAATAATAGGATAAATTTTGATCAACATAGCTGAAAAATATGAAAAAAAAACCCAAAACTAATCTTCTCGATTTTTGTTTCTAATGAAGCTAATAAAAAAAGTATAAAAAGGCTAAAGAACTCTACATTATATTGTAAAAATCACTAATATCGACGGGAGGCTGAAAATTTAAGAAAATGCCGAGGATAAAACCAGCAGTATGGGGAAGTACTTAGTGCAACAGTTTGCAATTTGCTCTTAAGCCCGCCGCTTAACGCTCGCTTACCGAGAAGCCGTAAAAAGCAATAAAACGCGAAAAATAAGAGTCCACCGTAAAATTTCGCGTAGGCTTAAAAAAATTTTAGAGCTCCCGGCGCGGTGCGCTCGCAGGGAGAAAGTCGAGGATATCGCACTAAAAATTTAACGTTATTCAATTCGAACTGGTGTCTAGCTGCCGGGGTCTACATTCTGATTATATCCGCGTCGCGAAAACAAGTCGTATCGTTGCAAGCATAAACTCGAGTTCGAAAAGTATATCGACTTTTCCGAAAAAAAATTAAAAAGTACAAACCAGATTCTAGCTCTTTCGAAACGAAGCGGATCAACTTTCACTAACACTGCATAATTACCAGACGCGCAAAAAAGCTTCGCAGGGACACCCTTCTCGAGGCCGGTTAAATCCCTCCCCCTCTCTCGCAAACTGCTTACGAGGCGAAATCAAGATGTGTGTGTCTTACCATCGTGGTGGATGTAGATGACGAACCAGTCCTCGAAAATCACGACTACCCCGATCGCCGACCGATCGGCTCCTCTCGACTCGGCTCTCCCGCGTTACGCCGTATATTATCCTCCGACGCACAGAATCCCCGTGGCGCGCACTCTTTTGTTCTCCGCGCGCGTTCGTGCGGCACTTCCAATCGCGACGATGGCGGGAATGCACAAACAAGCTCTCGCTCCGCCGGCGGATGGATTTGCACGTGAGCTCCTTTCTCTCGGAGCGCCGTCGGACGTCTGACTCGGGAGCGCTTCCTTTTTTCGGCGGATTCGGCGGCCGCGCCGCTGCCGCTGCTGCTGCTGCTCCCCGCCAGGAAGATATTTGCCTTTCTCTCGAGAGCGCTTGAGCGCCTGGCTTTTTGCTCGCCGTGCGCTCGGTGTATGTACGTTGGCAGCTGAGCGTGGATGCGGAGGCTGGCTTTCTTGACGGTTCGCCGAGAGAGTGCAGGGAAGCGCCCGCTTTTACGGCCTTTCGATTTTGCGCGTTCCTTACAGTTTCTTTGTCGTTGCGCGAAAGCTCCCCGCACTGATATACTTTACGTACCGACGACAGCTCGGAAGCGCGCACTCGCTTCTTAAGCTAAGAATCTGCAATAGGTACAATAGAAAAACTAGTCCCCACTGGATAAAAGCGTAATCCAAGATCCGCGATAGAGAGAGAGAGAGACGCGCAACAGCGTCGTCGTGCGTCTCGCGTGTCCGAGGGCGCGAAACAAAAAGCGTGCAGATTCGAGCGTCGCGACGCTCGCGACCCCTCGACGGGAGCGTCGGGACGCCGAGCGCAGCGCCGCTCCGCCGCCTCCCCCGCACGCCTCCCTCTCCTACCCACGTGCACTTGTCTCTCTCGGTGCGCGCGCGCTCCCTTTCTCTCTCTCGCCCAATCTCCTCTCTCTCTCTCTCTCTCTGCTTCTGTTTTGCCGAACGCTCGCTCCCCTCGCTTTGCTTGCGAGGGTTAGTTGCTATACCGACCAGCATCTGTGCGTAGGTATACGCGTAGTTCAATGCCACGACAGGAGCATTGCTCTCCCTCTCTCTCTCTTGCCTGGAGGACGTTTATAGCTTGATAACGCTGTTACGTGCGCGGACGGGCCGCCGCGGTGCCTCGATGCTTTTGGAGCTGGAAGCAAGTTTTTTTTTTCGCAAAGGTTCATGGAATCCGATTGGAAAAGTTTTTGGGGTGATCGGGGCTGATTTGGGTTCATTAAGATTCGATTGCGAGGGTTTTCGCTCGTTAGCTATCGAGTTGATTATACGGCGCATTGGTTGGGGTTAATTGAATTTTTTTTTAACGATTTTTCAAGTTTGCAAGGGGAAAATTTTGTTATTGCCAGCAGAGTGTGCAGTTGCTAAAAATTCGAGATGAAAAGGTTGTAAAAACCAGTTTACGAAGATTTTCAGCTTCAAATTCCAAACGAGAAGAAATACGACGTTTTTAGAGCAGGGATCGTTTATACTTTACGTTCAAAGAAAAGAATAGGAAACAATTAAAAATTCCCGTCTCCTCGTAATGCGCGAGTGAACCATCGCGCTCGAAACAAAAGCGACAACTTAATCAATCTCCCCCATAATTCCTCTCCGAATCGGATCATTAAAAATTTGCCGCGGCGTCCCTCGTCCCTTAAAAAAAAAAAAAAAACAACAAAGCGCCATTATCTCGCGAAAGCGCCTTTTGTGTCCCCAAACTCGAAATTTCTCCGGTTAAAAAACCGGCGGAGGCCAGAGAAGAGCTTTTAACCGCGGAGAGAGAGAGGGGAGATACATCGCGCCCTTGCAATTCACGCACACGCGGGGGGCCCTCCTGTTGCACGCACGCACGCGCATCCGTGATCGATAAAGCTCGCGCGGAAATTTCATCGGGAAGAGGGACCCCCGCACGCGGCCCCACCCCCCCTCCCTAAGAGCAGTCGGCCCCCTTTCTTTGCAGCCGAGTTTCGCTTTCTCGCGGGGCTGTGCTTTGGTCGGAGCGGCTCTATGCTTTTGTGTTCCTAGTCGCTTCGATTATGATTGTATTCCGCGTGCATTGCGGGTGTGTTTGTGTGTGATGCTGGTTCTTTGTCATCTTTATTTTTGCATTGAATTTGATGCTCTATTTTCTTTTATTTATTTTTGATAATATGTTCAATCTTCAATTTATTATTGACGTAGCGGGAATACTTTTGGTATATTTCGGATCGTTCCGACCTACGTTTCGTCTACCACTTTGCACACTATTTTGCATACAATTGGATTTCGTCGTCTATCGATATTGATTAGGAATGTCAATGTCACCGAGATTTAGGAGGATACCTTTAAATAATTCACAAACAGTCAATCACTCAATTTGACTCCCCGTGGCATTGGTCGGGGTAGGAATCTCAAAATAGATGAATTCTCCTCTATTTTATGGACCTCGTGACAATTTGCATAAATATGAACTGAACGCTGCTCTTTTTATAAAAGACATTTTGAATATAGTACAATTGCTAAATTTATTTCATCATTTAAATTATTGAAATTATTAAAACTACACTTTCATGTCACCGCAAACATTGAATCCTCGTCAGCCAACTACTTACAACATCCCTCGAAAGCCCTCGAAGACGACAAAACAGCCATTAAAGAGCCAACGAAAAGCGCGCATTTAAAATCTCCTACCGAATCTCTCCACTTTCGCTTTCCTTCCACGCGACGCAGAGTCACGGGCGCGTGCACGCCGAAAAAAAAGCAGCGACGTTTCGTTCCATTCACCGCGCGAAAAGAAAAACAAAACAAAATAACCAAAGAGGACCGTCACGAGGCCAGGAGCAACGTGTCTGCGACGATCCTCCAGCCGGCGGCTCTTCCGCGGCATCGTGTCTTTTTTTTTTCCTTTCGCTCTCTCTCTCTCTCCTTCATGCACCATTGGCTGGCGCGCTCCGCTCCGCGTTCGTTCGTTCTCTCGGGCACCTCGAGCGTGATTGAATCCTCGAGCGGTCAAAGGCGGATTTTTAATGTTTATTCTTTTTCAGCGCCCACTCGCGCGTGCCCGCTTTGAAAAGGCGGCCGACATCCTGTGTCGTGCCTTTTGGGATTTTTAGCTCTCGGCGCTTGGCTCGAGGATCGGATGGTTTATGTCGTAGAGTTGCGATGAGAGCGCTGCGCCTAACGTGCTTAGCGGTTATTAATAAATTTCAGCAGGAAGTAGGTTATTGGAAAAGTTGGACTGGATCGGGTGCAGTGTAACGAGGTTTGGCGATAAGTTTTAGAAGGATTGCATTTTTAAGTAATTCAGTTAATTTTCCTTCATGCGCTAATTAAATTTCATTATCGTTTGTTTGCTGTACGTAAAGTTTTCTATTTAAAAACACTTGTAAGTTACTAATCTTCTCTGCATTCGCTGAGCAAACTTTAACTCTACGTTCTAATGTTACATTTAGGTTAGCGGGTAAAAAAACAACTGTTTTTCTTCGTGGTAAGTAACTCATCAGCTAACAAATTTTATCGATGGTTCCTTTTCCCTTCAATTTTGTCGCTTGACAACGTATTTCAACAAACTTCTATGTTTTTAGAACAAATGAAAAGTCCCTTAGAAGGACAGGCACCTGCAAAATCCCCCACATATCCCCATGAACTCCCCATATAAACAAAGCCCTGCACCAGCCCAATCCTCGCCCACCCAACCCCCCAACCTTCCAACCAACAAATAAACCCAATCGGCAGCGAACTCCTCGACAACAAACAAACAAAAAAACAACTCACCCGGTTCTTAGGTATCTCTCAGTCGGCTTGCCGGCGCAGCCACGAGAATCCTCGCCGCAAGCCGGTCGCCATGGACGCCTCGTCGATGCTCCTCCTGCTGTCCGTCCGTCCGTCCGTCCTCCTCCTCCTCCACCTTTCCCGACTCTCTTCCACCCTCCGATCCTCCCGAATCCTCTCTCTCTCTCGGTTGGCGAAAGACGCGGATCGCGGAAAATAAGTGGCCCGGCGGCCCGCACACGGAAAACCGGGGAAAGCCTGGCTCGCTCGCCGATGTAAACACAGCACGCGGTGGCGGGCGCGGGCGCTTTTCTGCGATTCCGCGCACACGCGAGGGCACACGCGCGCGCGCTCGCTCGCTCGCTCGCTCTGCCCTACCGGGCATGCGCGGAAGATACCTCCCCCCCCCGGGGGGGCGGGGGGCACACGGGGATATATATACTCGGCGACGGTGCTGTGCGCTGACGTTCCGCCCGTGTTGTACGTGGGGCTTTTCCCTTCGAGCCCCGTTCCGAGGGAAAACTCGGTTGCGTGCGAGAGACACGCCGGAGAGCGACAAAGGCCTGGAACGCGTGCCGGCGGCGCGCGCATGTATATATGTATATATATGTACGGGGATCGGGGGTCGTACCGGTCATCAGCGGGGGCTGCAGCCTCTCTCTCTCTCTCATCCCCCGCATCAAAAGCCTCGTGCTGCTGCCGGCGCGGAGCTGCGCAACCCCCCCGTGGTGAGAGAGAGAGAGAGAGAGAGCGAGGGGGGATCCATGGCGCGGCGGCCGGCGCACAAGTTTCATGGGGGCGCCGCGCACCATGGGAAAAGGCGATCAATACCCACGAGCTACGGGAGAGAGAGAGAGAGGATACTTCGCGTTTTCCGCGCCGGGGGCTGACACCCCCGTGCCGCCCCCCTCGAGCGAGCAACCCCCGCAAACGGCAATGGCGATAGGCCGCCTCGAAGCTTCGAGCTCGGAGATTCGTTCGCGGCTTTTTGGGGATTTGCTCGGCGGACGTTCGGCCGGTTCGGCGAGAAATTCGGATTTTGTATACGGATGGGGAGTGTTTTTTGCTTCGCTGGAAGCAATCGTTTTATTTGGAGATTTGGTTACTAGCTGGGCGACAGAAGGAGATAATCCTTTTTGGTGTTGCACGCAAATTTAGATAGGAAATGAAAATTTCTTTTCAATGCATTAAATATTATACATTGCAATAAATTTTATGAAGCAATGTGTAATTTTTATAATAATTCCATTAAATTCAGATTGGGTGAAATTAAATTTCTCAAATTATTGCTGAAATTCATTATTTATCGATGTTGTGTCAGTATTTTAATCAACTGCTACAATGTTTAATCTCGCAGTGATAAATGAAACCAAAGACCCAAAAATACGGGAAATTGAAAATTCATTTATTAAATTCAATCAATTTTTTACCAATTTAAAAATGTCAATATTCAGCCGTAAACAAGAAAATATAACGTTAAAAGCGAGTTATTTTATCAATAAAATACCGAAGACTTTATTTTATTTACGTCGCAGCTCCGGCAACAAACCGCGATTAAAACCCGTACAAGTACAAACGCAGCACGCTCGGTTACCATTAATTAACTCGACTGCCCGATCATTCGACAAATCGGCAGCGAATCAGTGACACCCAGCGTCACTTGCGGCGGCAACAATCGCCGAGCAAACACTCGGCGACATCGATATATGTACGTCCCTGCAAAGAAGCTCCGACGCGGAGCCGACCCCTCCGCTGAAATGCCGACGCTGTGGAGACCCCCGACTTCGTTATACCAATTTCGCCTCGCGCGCGGCTGTGTGCGTATATATACATGTACGTAAGCGCGCGCGCGCGTGACCATCGAGCCGTGTGGCCGTGCAGATGCAAAGGGCTCGGCCCTCGAGGGTGGCGCGGGCCTCCGCAACCTGCACCCGGAAAACGGGGGAGAGATCTGCGCGAGAAAGGGAGCGCGACGCTTTTTCGGAGAATGGAACCGTCGGCTGCCGAGAGAAAGAGATGCGCGCCCGGAGTTTTATTCGGAGACGCGGACTGCCGTGGTTGTGGATAATTGATGGGTAATGAGGATTTAGCGGTCAAAGGGGGCGGAATTGTGGTGGGGATTGAATTGTTTTGCTATGTTTTACGGAAATGTTCAGTTTCTTTTTGTTCTTTGACTTTAATTAGGGCTATTTTTTCAAGTTTAGCGATCATAAAAGAGAAGATCGATATTCATTTCTCAGTATCAGAAACTTGTAATTTAAATAAAAGGAAACTTTTCAAATCGAACCTGCGAAAACCCAGATACCCGCGATCGAAGCTGGCGCGGCGAAGCTTTAGACACAGAGACACAGTAAAAGGCTGCAGGTGCGAGAAAACAAAAGTGGGGAAAAGCCCGAAAGGAAAAGCGAAAAACAATGGAGGAACGACTCGGCGATATATATTCGCAAAAAGTAGCAAGCGAGATAAAAGCACGTACGACGAGACCCGATAAAGGGAAAGAGAGAGAAAGAGAGAGGGGGGAACGAAGGGGGTCGCGCGAGTTACTCCGTAATTACCGGCGAGAGCGAGAGGTGCACCGAGACTGTATAACTTCGCGGGCTCCTGCGCCAATCGCGAGCCGCCGGGGAAACTAAACGACCGGTGCGGGTAGGGCAGAACGAGATGCACCCGTTAAACTTGAAACTCTTGACGGGAACAACGACGCGGCTCTTCGGCGCTTTTTTTCTTTCATTCCGCGCCCTGCCTCTTTTTTCGTTCCTTTGCATTTTTCTCTCCCTCTCTTTCTCTCTCGCCCCCTGATTCTCTACCCCTCGCGGAAGTCGGGGCTTCGCGCGGACGGGTTGCTATATTAATTTCTGTGATACGCTTCTGTTTTTGACTTATTCTCCTTTCTTTGGCTTCTTCGTTTTGCTGCCGATTGGAGGGGTTGCGAGGCTGGTAATTTACACGGGGTTGATTCTTCCTTTGTACGTCCGTTTTGTTGGTTATTCTGCGGGTATTATCCCGCAGTTTATTTAATTCCTTAATTGAATGCATAGCTTTCGATTTAAACGGAAAAAGTTTTTAATTGTAATTTTTTATGCGTCGCTTTTTCATCGTACACACTAATGGAGATTATTTACTTTCCCTGGAAGCAATTGATTATTTCCACTTGATGAGAAAATATAATCGAATATTGACTGAAAGACACCCTTCTGTCTACAGCTTATCCCCTAATTTAAGGCAGAGAGTTTATACGTATAGTGAACAGGCGCAATATAACTACTGGCCTATAAAAGTGACTCTTCGAGGAGGTAATAAAATCGATTAGCTGTTAAACGATTAGTGCGCAAATAATAAAACTAATGACGTAATTCGTCATTGTCACGCGTTTTAAAATTTTCGTTGTTAAAAGATTCATTAATTCCTGCAAAATTTTCACCCCCGTCACGTTCATTAATTTAAAAAAAATGAATCATTTTTTGATGCGAGTATATTCTCAATTGCTTTGCAGTCGAGGGTACTCGAGCCACTTGAAACACGAATCAAAGTCAATAACGACTTAATTGTAGTTTATTTCTTGTTATTGCATGTTTACTGCCAGAGAGACTTTAATTGGTTACCACGTTTTCAAATTTCAAGATAATAAACACTTGAAAGAAATACTCGTTAAATCTAAATTTCCTAAATTATTAAAAAAAAAAATACATCTACGCCAAAGGCTGATTAGGAAAATATTGCTTAAAAAAAAAAGTTTTACCTATAATAAAAAATGATTCGCTCGTTGCAAAGTTTCTACTTTCAAATTTCACGCGCTATAAATGAAAATGGCGTTAATGCAAATTAGAGCCTCTATACCTGCAGGTACCTGCCGAAGAATTTTCGCTTTCACGCCGTTGCCCGTGGAACGTGCAATTTTTGCTTATTATTATGATTTATAGGACTGAAAAAATAGTATTTCGTTGCTTATAATTCGCAGCGAGAAGATTGCTTGCGTAATTCCGTTTAAGGATCTTATTCAGGATTGTGTAATGTAGACCTAATCTTTCCCTTTCATTTAACAGTGAAATATGGCGTTTGATGCAAATATCAATTAACGCGCGACTTTAATTTTCTAATGTTTTGAAAGCGACCGACCACTCATTTAAAACATGCCATTACAACTCCCAAAAAATGCATTATTCAAAACATCTCAAACTTTAAATTCCACTGCAACGGACTGCATTACAGTTACAACACCCAATCCGCGAACCATCGCAGTTCTTCCAAATAATTTAATCCTTCGCTCGAAGCTCCGACAGAAGCAGCCGTATACTTCACCTCCCACCAGCAATATCCAAACACCTTTCATAATCCCCCCCCGTCGAAGAAAACCCGACGACCCGCCGATAAACATCGAAGCTACAACCCAAGATCAATCTGCACTTAATAAGCGCTCATAAAGCGCTCGCAGCCTGCCCACCTCGCCGATCCGTATAAACAGACTCCGCCGAGAGAAATGGATGCGCGGCGGCGCGCGGGCGTAGGTCGTTTCGTTCGCACGCTCCGCTACTTACGCAACGCACCTGACTCGCTTATATATATATATATACACCTGGCAGCGAGAGAGGCCGAGCGATGGCTCGTTTTCTCGCGCGCGCGGCTCCTCGAGCTCGTTACAGTTTTCCTTTTTCTTTTACGTTTCTTTTCAAATCGACGAGGAATAAGAATAGAGAAGGCGGAGAAATTGCGCGCTCGTGACCGCGGACTTTCTCGAAGAAATGTATCGACGGCGAGCATCTCCCGCTCTCGGGTTGGCGCGAGCGGTGGACTCGTGACGGCGGGGGTCGCGCGCCGATCGACAGCTTTTGCATGGGCCTGCACACCAGAGCTCGTGAGCTCGTTAAGGCGCTGAATTCGGCCATTGTTTCGAGGATTGTTGGAAGTCGGCCGCGCGGCGACGACGGGTTCCTTTGTGCGCGCGCGGCTATATGTGCTTTAATTAACGGATCTGAGTGAGCTGCATTTCGCGGGGAGGATGGAAATTTATGCACGCCCCGCGAGATGAAAGTTAGAAACGGAAAGTTATGTGTGGTGTTACAAAGAGATTTTAATGGCGTTTCGGTTTTTGGTGCCTTTGGAATATAAAGGCACTTTCTCAGAACTGAACACTTGGAGTTTTATTAATATTCGTTTCTTAGCTGTTATTATTATTTTCGGTTCGAGCGTTTGCGCAACGCGAATATATTTTCAAACGTTTAATTTCCCTCTTTTTCTCACTCCAATTGTTTTATAATATATTACGATCTCACGTTTATAGCGCGGTGCCTATGTATTATATACTACCAGTGCAACCTTTTCCAGCGCGGCATTCAGCACGAAATCATAAATTAATTTTCTCAGACTCCGATCCTCCCAGCTGCTCGAGCACAATTCCAATGCAGAATCCTGAGAGCCGAATACCATCCGCTTCATTCATTTCTCTCCCAACGAGAGAAACCAGTGCACACACAATCCGAAAGTCGGTCGCTCGCTTGCACATTCCAACGCGGCGCAGCAAAAAAAAAACGGGCAAACCCGGGGAAAAGTACCGCGAGCACCGGTCAATACAACTCATCGGCGCGATTATTACCCACCTCTCTCTCTCTCTCTCCGCATCCGCGAATTATGTCCGCGCGCGCCAAAAATTCCCGGAAGAGCCGATGTCCGTGATTACGGAATGGCTTTTTCCCCCCGCTGATTACAACGCCGCGGCGTCGCTGGTCAAGGCGCGGGCGCACGGCGCACTCCGTCGCGAATTTCCCGCGGGAGAGGCGGGAGGACGTTGCTCCAGTTTTGGCGAGAGGCGGCTGGGAGGATAAGAGGAGAGCCGCTTTGTGGCCGCCGCGCGTCGATTTTACGAGGCGGAGAGAGAGGATTGGGACGGATTTGAATGCCGATTCGCCGACTCTGCTTTGCCGTGGGATTATGTAGGGACTCCTTGTAAGGCTCTCGCTGATAAGTTGTGGGAATAATGAGCGCAACGCTTGAATCATTTACAATTATGAAAGTACAGAGAGTCGGATTTATGTGGAAAATTAAACTTTTATTGGGAAGTTTTAAGTCCGTGATCTTTATAGGTATTTTAGAGGGAATTTTAAACAATGTTTTAATTTATTATCTAATTTCTTGAAAGTAAAGTGTGCATAAAATGTAAGCGAGAGGATGCATTATTTTTTTTTACTAGCTCGGTAATGCGCGCGCATTGATTTTAGGTTTTCCCAGATTATAATTATTTTTTTCAAACTCCCAGGCGCGTTAACTCCGGAATGCGGTCACATTTCAGCTTCGGTAAATTCAAAAATCGCTCGCATATTTGTTGACCGAAACCGGGCAAAGAAAATTTAATGAGTTTGCACAAAAAGTTTCGACTATAACTTTTTTTTCTCTTCGATATATTAAAATTTTCTGTTTACGAATTTACAAGCTGCGAACTTGTAATCGCGAAATAAAAAAAAGTAAAAGGTAAGTTTAAAGAACCGGTTAACTAAAAAAAAAAAAAAAAATAAAAAATATTGATTAATGTCGCTCCGATTAAATCGCATCTTGCAACTTTCCTCGAGCATCCCATTTCAACACTTTCTAATGGGAGCAATTTCAGGTGTCTTCGGCGTCGAGCGCTAAAAGCCGATCGCGTTTCGCCAGGCACACTTTAGTGAATATGACGTGCCCAAGGCGCGTGCACCTCGCCAGTCACGAATCCTTCCATCGTGACAACTAACGGCGCGTAAACAAGCCAATACGGTCGCGCGAGGATTGCTATCAGCCATGCCTTCCAGCGGAACTGTCCTGCAAAAGTTGATTGCTCGGTTTTGCGTACGAGTATATATATGGATTGCAAAATTTTATTGGATTTTTTAAGTTTAAATTTGAGTGGGACGGAATGGTTTTCAATGATGTCTGTTTGAAGTGAAAATTGGACAATTTTATAGTTGAAAAAGATTTTATAATTACTATAGCTTTGAAATTAATAGAGCATTCGTGCAACAAAAAAATCTCGGTATAAGGTAGACGTTATAGAAGCACTTATTGCTTTTTAAATAAAACACTATATATTTTTCATGTAAGGTTGAAGATAAAATTGCTTGGTTCAAAGTTTGTATACATTATCGATTAGAAGAGTCACATTTAACAGTTGAGCAAAAAAGCGTAAACCCGCCAACATCGTTAAACGATCGAAAATAAAAAAAAAAGATCATAATGAAAGATCAGTGCCCTCGAAGCATCCTCAAATAACTCCGAACTTTATGAAACACCCAGTTTTTCATCCAAACCAATGTACTCCAAGGCCTCTTCCCTAAAAAAAACCCCCCAGCCGTTCCCGCAATAAATCAGTCCGCAGCCGCAAAGCAGACAGCTCGTACACACAGCCGACCTTGGACTCGCGGGGCAGTCGGAGGTTGCCGTGACAGTATCAGCGATAGAGCAACAATAGCGTCTACGGCGTCGCGGGTGCATAGTCGCGCGAGGCCAGGGGTATACATGCGTTTCTCTGCCTCTGTCACGGAGAGAGAGAGAGAGAGAGAGAGAGAGAGGTGGGTCGTCGACCTCGACTCGGCGCGCGGCTGGCTTTGAGCTTCGATCGGCTGCTGCTGCTGCTGCTGCTGCTGCTGATGCGAGAACGTTGGACACACTAGCCGGCCGATCGAGCGATGCGGAGGCGGGGGGACGACGTGTTATCTATGCAAGAGCTGCGGCCGGTGATTCTGCAAAGTTGTTGTTGCTGCAGAATGGAGAGAGAGAGAGGGAGAGAAATGGAGGTGAAATGCTTTGTTTCCGAGTGAAAGGTAGATCGCTCGACGGTTACACTTGTCGGGGCAGGTGGCTTGTGATAAGGTGCCAGGGATTGAAATATGTTTGACTGAATTCTGTTTGAATATTAATCTTGCTTTCATTGAATTCTGATTGAATTCAAGTTTCTAATTGCAGAATTGTAAGGCAGTGCATTTATCAGATATTAATTTGAAATGTTTCTATCGAAACTTGGTGATAAAACTGTAAAAGGAATAAAAGCGTTTGGTTAAATATCTAAAAGAATTTAATATTTATTAATAATAACAAAGTCGATGAAAAATATCTTTTAAACTTACTGATTTATTTAATCAGGTGAAAGAAAGCTAAGTAAAGTTTCCAAACATCACCAAATAAAGATTATTAAATATATAATTATTATTGATTAATGTAATTAAAAAATCGTTAAATAAAATTAGGTATGCAATAATTTAAAACAGTGATTTTCAGTTTAATTGTTTTCAACCACTGAATGAAAGTTGAAACTTACGACAAGTAATAAAGTAAAATTATGTAATTAGGGCAATCTTAAACAACTTAAATAGGTGAATGAATCGAAAAATTCAAAGACAAGGTTATGATTTTAAAATTTTTTTTATGTCTTTCTCTTTTTTTTTCTTTTTTCTTCTTTTAATCTCGACGATTATTCCGGACGACTGTGTATTGCGATTTGTAAGGTACAAATAGTATAAAGGGTACAAGAGTACAAACATTGCGTAGGAACTAGAATATGCGGACATAGAAAAATGCGAATTTTTGGGCGATTGTGCTGTGATAACTCAGGAATTTTTTATAGCCATCCTTTATTAAAGCAATTTTGAAGATGCATTTGAGAAAACTTTTGATTTTTAAAAGAGATAAATGATATGATTTAAAACAGCCTTTTTTAAACTATTACCTACTTTCAACTATTAATTTATAAAATTAATTAAAGCTAGGATTCTGTATTATGACTATGATATGTAATACTGAAAAAGTCATTCAATTTTGGGTGGAAAAATTAGAAGAAAACAATTTCAAATTTTTTCTCACTCATTTGCACCATTAATTTCAATTTTAATCATCAACTAGAACGAATTTATTCTTCTCATCGGCGACTAATATTCTATCGATCTCAGCACAAACGCAAATGGAATAATATGTGTCTATGCTGTTCCTTTTCATGTTGATTAGCATCTGTAAAACAAGTCAGCAGATGCGACGTTTATAATAAATATTATAATAGAACAACGCAATAATAAATATATATATTTATATATATATATAGCTTTATGTATGTATATGTATGTGTATATATAATATAATTTAATATAATAGGAAGAAACATGTCGACACGACTAGTCTAAAAACACTCAAGAATATTTTTTCCCTCGTATTTACAGAATTGTCGCCTTTACACTAATCAACTATTATCTTACAGCTAGGATTGCTCTATCGGAATATTTTTAGTGACCAATCGTCAGGATCGATCGAGTCGAACGTTCTTTTTTAGCCAATACATGTTTTTTTTGTTTTTCTTTTATCGTCGGGGGTTCGACTATCATACTTAAAAATCAGAATACGTTTTTTCACATTTCTTGTACTACAACCTTACGTGACTCATTTGGCGTATATTTATTAACTTAAATAATTAAAAGATATCACATTTTTATTGCTGTACAACTAGAAAAATTCTATAATTTAGCCTTAAGAGTCTAATAATAATCACTAACAATTTGTATTTTAAAAATTTTGAACAACAAAGAACGGCAATGCAGCAAATAAAAACTATTAAATAAACAATAACTCTAAAAAATAATGTATTGTACAAGCGAGTCTAATGAAACTAAAAGAGCATAAATAATTCGTCATAATTTTTAGTTTTTGAGAAATGAGAAAAAATTTATTCTGCTGTTTGATCCTTATTAACTACAATCACTTTCTTTCGTGACTTCAGTAACACTTTCATCCCTTTCACTCGTAGTAGAACAAAAGAAAACATCGTCGCCACTCTTTCGCATTCATTCATTTTAGATTAATAATTTAATAATGTAATAAACAAAGTGTTGAGTATATACCGATAATATACTCGGTTAAATATTTAGCTTAGCTTTGCCAAGCTGTTTTACCGATCGCCAGCGATTTTTAATCTTCACTGATATGACTGGCCGTTGCTTTCACAACTCTGCATTTTTCGTTTAATCTTGAGCGTTTATTTATCTGGATTACGTCCTGTGCTACATCTTCTTGACTACTTAATGCAATTTCTCAACTCTTTGAAAATTTTAGTTTTTTATATTTACTGATGCTTCAAAAGTGCAACCTGGATTTAGTTATACTTAATATGTTTGTTGATATAAAACTGTTATAACATTTTCAAAGCTTTGATAAATTGTGTCGAGTTTTACTACTCTTTCGCGCTACAGGTACCTCTCGATTATGAAGAATTGTCCGTTAATCTTTGAAGGTTTTAGTATATTTGTGTAAATAAGAAAATTTTGGAATATAAAAATTGGATCCCGGTGATTTGTACTCTATGGAAGACGAGTGGTCTGCGTTTAAAAAGAAAAATTTATTATCCGATTGTACTGTCTGATGATCAATTCGAACTTTTACATTTTCATTTTCTATCTAGGCTTTCGCTAACCTCATTACTAGCTGTTTTCTAAAAAATTTATAACCGATCGATCGATTGTAGGAAAAATAGACCTTAGGAAAAATTTGTCATATAAAAAGGTATAAAACGTTAGATCGAATAATTCTACAATATCGAAGTGGTCCTTTTAAATTTGTTGGCTCTTCCTAACGCTAAACTAAGATCGTCTATATCTGCATCAGAAGTCCTAATTCGAAAATTGTTTTCCCTCCCTCCCCGTCCCGTTTACGGCCGCGTTTCTTATCGACGAAAAAACAAAGTGAGAGCTAATGCTATACACCGACGTTTATAATACGCTGTCGTCATTGTTTTCTTTTAACACTAATGGACAAAAGCTTAAAAAGCGATACTCACGAGGCGATTACGCGATTAGTTCCTCATCGTCTCTCTTTTCTTCTTTTGCGCAATTTTCTTTTGTTACCTAAGACTAAATGTCGCACTACTTTCGGAGTAAACGAATTTTTTTTTTTCACATTGGGATATCCGCAAGCGATACGTTTTTCGCTATCGGCTAGAAGCCTTTTTTTTTTCAAAAAAAAAGAGGATCGCGAACGAAAACGACGTACTGTTGGACTTACATAATACGGGTAATAGTGAACTATTCTACTAAACTTCCAAGGGGATAGTTTTGAAGAACATATTATTTCTTCAAACGCATTAATTTGTTTTTCAAATCTACCCTCTTGAATTTCGACGATCACAGCTGGGATGATTCTTCGCGTCATACCCTCATTATAGGGATTTGGGAGTTGCTGACATTCATTGTAAAACGTGTGATTGTGAACGATCCATTCGTGCGAAATCAGATCGATCGATATTGGCGCTTAGAATTTTTCAACAGAGGTTCAAGCGCAATTATCGATCAACCCGAATGGAAAGCTCTGGACTGTTTAGGAGAGGTCACGCGGACTATCGCAATCACAGCATACGGTCACATCGAATCTCGCGAATTTCCAGTTGATCACCCTCTGATCCCCTATCCGATCCCGCAGCGTTCTCCGCTGCGCTGATAAACCTCGAAAAGCGTCGAGTTTAACGCAACGACTGCACACAGTCCATTCGTTCCCAATCGCCGATTGAAAAGCTTTATCAGCGCAACGGGCACTCGGCTCCGAACGCCATTCCCGGGCGTTCAGAGCTCGTCCCTGAGGATGAGGATGGACCTGCGGGGCGGGACTCGCTGGGCGGCGATCTGCTGGAGCTTCGCGAGGGTAAGCGATCAGATGAAGTACGTGGGATCGTTCTCGGCGATGCGGTCGAGGCGCGCCGGCAGATTGCTGGGTCGTTGGACCGTGCAGTTCTTGGAGCTGGGGGGTCGCTGCTGCAGCTGCTTCCTCTTCCTCGACGCCTCGGACGACCCCTTGCGTCACATGTAAGTAGGCTTCACCTTGTACGCCTTCTTCCAGATCTCGCAGAGGCACACCGTGCTGTGAAACCTGAAGTTAGGGAGTTGATTAGTTTCGTTCATTTCGTTTATTGGATCGAGAAATTGGGTTTTAAAGTAGAAAACTTGATTGTATTGGATTGCTGATTATTGTGCAGAAATAGATCTCGTTAAATTGAAATTGTAGGATCCTTCGAGAGGATGATATTGTCAAATCGTTCATTTAAATTAAACAATGACTGTTGGATAATCAGTACGTATTTTCTTGCTATTAGTGATATTTCAAGTTTTTAGCGATTCATTAGGAAGTAATATTTAAACAGAATTTAGGTTATTATTGTTTAAAAAAATATGCTATTTTAAAAAGTATCAACGGAAATCGCGTTTATCATCAAATTTTCATCCAGTAATTACCTGTAGAATATAGCCAACGGCATCGAGACGTGCGTAATGATGGTCCAGGCCCACAATCCGTAAAAGTGCAGCTGCACCGGATGCGACTCGGCTCTCGACTTCTCGAGCGTGTTGATGGCCCACATGGCCAAATTCGTGACCAGCAGGAAGGTGACGATCTCCCGGCCGGGTTTGCGCCTGATCTGCTCGGCCGTTGCCACGGATCTTCTGGACGCGTCCAGAATGAAGATGGTCTGGAAGGTCGTCTGCACGACGCTCGCCAGGGCCGTGATCAGCACGAGGATCGTGTGCTTCTCGAGGGTGAAGTGGCTGCCGATTATCGTGAACGTCGAGTATATGAACATGCCGGTCTGCGCGGCCACGAGGAGAATGTTGTCGAGCTCGAGGTTCCGGTTGCCGTCGTAACGCAATCGGCGCATCTGACACATGCCTATCATGGTGGCCAACGTCGACATGCCGTACAGGGTGAGCTCGCAAATGTTGACCTCGGTGACGGCGAGATTGACGAGCTCCGGGCGCGACGTGAGAACGAAGAACAGGATCAGCGAGATGATGGTCAGGACGAGGATGAGAATGCCCAGGAAGAGGCCTTTGTGCGCTCCTGCGCAGTCGACGCTGTAGTGGTGCGGCGATCTCCTGGAAAATAGGAATTCTCTTGTTAATCTAGTGGGTTATTGACCGCAAGTTTGGAAAACTTAATCTGAACCGAATAGTATACACAGACGCTGAACTGCGTTTCATTTTCTTTGGTAATGAGGAAGCTTAGCGGGAGATAATCGATAAGTTGGAAGCGTTATTATGAGGAAGCTTAAGCGTGGAACAATGGGATAACTGTGAAAGGCGTTATAGGAAACTTTGCGAGAGTTTACCGAGTAGTTAGTAAGTACTTCATAACTTTATTGAAAAGGCAAACTATAAATTATATCTGCTAAGTACATGCAGATAAGTGTAATCAAAATGTAAAACGTGGAAAATGTAAAGTGAGTAAAGTTTAGTTGTGTGTATTACTTCCTGACAAAATGTGTCTGAACTATTAATAGAAATAAATTGTGTTTATTTAAACGCGTTCCCAATTAAAAGATGCATTTTTTAAAATTCAAATAAAGCAACTATGAACATAAAAAATTTCCAAGATAAAATTTCGATTATCCAAATAAACTTTCCACCTCCTCGAACAACTGCAGCAATTTAATTACCTATATGCATGAGTGTGATGCCGAGCGGGCGGCGTCGCGGGCTTCTTGGGCGCAGCCTTCGAGATGTTCTTCCACATCACGTAGAGAATGGCCGCGCAGATCAAGCTGTACTCGATCGTGCACGGAAACAAGAACGGGCTGGCGTCCTGAACGAGCGATCCCATGATGTTGGTGCGCCGGCACTCGAACATGTGATGAGGGCCCTTCAGGCCGCGGGGGAAGCGTCCGTGATGGTCCACCTGCTGGCTGGCGTGATGGTGTCCGTGGGCTCCCAGGTGCAGATGACCCGCTTTTGTGCCTGCGGAGGAGCGCGCGGATGGTGAGTCTCCGATGTCGGGAGGCAAGGAGGCTCGGTGCGCGAGAGTGCGACGCGACCGGGTTTAATTGGATTTGAGAGGCTTAATTGCTGGAGGTTAATTTCGTCGGGACCGCTTATCGATTTCGAGCGGAGCAAGATCGCTGGAGGCTCGCGAAATTGGATGCTCAAGAGTTTAAGGGAATTGGCTTTTGAATTGATTTGTTGGATTGGACGGTAAGAAGTTGGAGAATTAATTGGTTCGATTTCTATCGAATTTTTTATTATTACAGTGGGACGTATGCGAGTTTTGATAATATAATAAAAAAGTATTACTTTAGTAAAGTGATATGAAACGTTTTTTTGTAGAATTACGGAATTTGTTATTACACAACGGCGATGAAGCAAGTTTAGTGTCAACACTTACCTAATCGGTGCGAGATCCTCAATGAATTATTTTCCGGATTATAAAACGTAAGAATCTCGTGTTTAGTCTCCTGCACCAGCACGTTCAGCCAGACGGAAAGATTCGTCCCAATCATGTGCATCAGTCCGAATCGCGCGATAACCCTGTGACTGTACACTTTCATTTGCTGAAATACATTCGTAAGAAAAAAATGTAATGTCAGCCACCTGGCATTAGAAAATACTTTCTATCCTATTTTACGCTCCGCGGAGCTGCATTTTCATTTCGTAGAAAATTGAAAATTCACGCGACACCTGATCAAAATCGATCTGCATTTCATAAGCAAAAACGAAGCACATACATTTAATTGTTCAAGCTCGAAAGAAATTTATCGCGGATAGACTGCCTCGAAGAAATAAAGTCCACCGCGTTAAAGCTAAATTAATAAGCTAAATCTTTAACGCGGAAAAAACGACAACGTGCGGAACCTCGCCAGATGCGGACGCCGAGAGACGGAAAAAAGGACCGACGAAAGCCCGCTTCTCTTCTAATTAAACTAAAGGAAGCCGTCATAGGATCAGTTCTTTCTCTCCTGGGCATTCGTCCGAATCACTTGGCCCGGAGTTGCCTCTCGCGCGTAGAGAGAGAGAGAGAGAGAGAGAGAGAGACGCGTGTTAGCGAAATCATGGCTTTTCGGTGCGGAAACGGGCGACGCCCCGTCCAACGTTCCGAGAATTCATGTAAGTTCTCATTCCCCTTTGTCTCACTTTCTGCGCTTTGTGCCCCGGCTCCCACTGTCTTTTCCACTTATCTTTAGTCGCAGACTCGCTTTTATCTTTAAGCGTTTTCTTCCATTTATTCGAATGGCTACTATTTTAGTGGATTTGGAGAATGGACTGCTTATTGCTTCCGCACGGTTACGCGGACTTCTTTTATCGAAATTAAATGTCGGAAGGTATTTGCTACATGAATTTTTCTCCGAAAAACGCGGACGGGTGTTATTATATTTATCAGTCTTATGTAAATTCGATTATTTTTTAAATTAAATTTAACAATTATTGACTTTTTTTTTGAAAAAAAGTCAATAATTAAAATTATTTTCCATTGATGTTTATGTTTTGAAAGAAACTGCGCGTTTTCCCCAAAAACTAAAAGATAAGCAAACAGAATCAGTAATGTGCACGATCGCTTTCTGGAAAGAAGGAATTACGAACCAGTAACCCAATAATAAATTTTCTCCTAACCCACGAACTAAGCTACTCCACCTACCCCCACCGAGTCCAACTCAATTTCCTGTAAAACCCCAATAGTTAATAGTTAATTTTTCCATTTTTCCCGCGCCCATGACTCCTCGAGCCTCTGCAGCTTCCACACCCCGCCTCGGTCCGGCACATCCCCTCGAAAGCGAGCTCGGGGGTGCGTTAACGAGAGAAGCGGAGAGGGAGAGAGAGAGAGAGAGAGAAAGCGCAAAAGAAGAGAGGAGGAAGGCGGCGGTGCGATCGGGACTCTTCGCTGCAAAGTTCCCCGGGTTTCGCGCCCCTCTGCCCCTTCTGTTTCATTAAACCGCGGCGACACTGCAGCGGCGGCGGCGGCGGCGACTCACGCACCGAGGACGTCGAGCGTTCCTCTCTCTCTTTTTTTTTCTTTTTTTTTTCAAGCTGATTATGCGCGGAATATATTTCGACGGCGAATTTTCGGCGGTCGGTCCGGCTCGAGGAGCTTTCGCTTACGCTCGTCTGACGACGCGTTGAAAATGAGCCCGAAGGAGACGCGGCTCGGTGGCTTTCGGGGAATGCTAAGCGAACGGTGGGGTATATAACGAACGCGGAATGATAATTTAATTAATTTTTATTCGAATTAAGATGACGATTGCGACTGTTGAATTAAATGAGGAGAGGTTTTAATTAAGCCTTGAATTTCTTGGCGTTGGGCTCGCATTAATACTAATTGGGTAGAATAAGTATATGCTTTGTTTTAAATAAGTTTGTAAATCGGCCCTGTCAATTTCTATGTCGTTTAGATACTAGTGTACTATTAATGACTCATTAGCGAAAAGAGTCAAATGACATAGTTTAAAAGTTGATTAATACATGACTGCATTTTGCAACTGATTGTCGTAAAAGTTCATGAATTAAAGAACATAATTGAATGCTCACTAAAAAGATTGATGGGAATAGAGATATACCTTAAACATTTTAAACGGTACAAGAGTTCGCGTTTAATGAGATATTCATCAGGTTGACACTAAATCAATAACGTCTGACCGGCGAAAAAGTAAAGCTACGTGAATTTGAACGATGCGCTTCAAACGATTTTTAATGTGAATTAATTAAAAGAGAAATGATGTATTAATTAACTACTGGAAATCTCTATTTTCAATTTAGTTTGTTAAATTTTCGATATTCACTTCAACGATGTGTTCACCTATAAACTTATTTGGCGATAAATGTTTGCTTCAGAAGGCACGTAAAATAAAGCACCCGGATGTTGGCAAAACGGCAAAAAAAGAAGTAAATTTATTTAATCATCACTTGACAGCGTTGGACCATCAAATGACCTTCCCATTTTATATCAATTACCGTGCTATTATCAGAAGCGCATTATTAATTATCCGTTAATCATGAAATTACTTTGCCTTGGGGAAGAATTAATAGTTAACCGTCAAATTTCGAGTAATAAAAACAAAATAATAAATAACTCATCTATTCGCATTAAATAACCTGTCTTCTTCGATAATAACAAGAGTCACCTTTGACCATCCAAAGACCACTCTCTGCCGGACAATTTTCCGAGCGAACTAAAACTATCCCAAAGCAGAGGGAGAGACACTATACATTTCACCCACCTTATCGTTGAGAAAGATGAAGTACATCTGTATGAAGATGAACGCCATGCGAGTCGCCGGGGTGACCGCGAGCATGATGTTGTGGCACTTGGTATTGCGCTCGAGCTCGAAGTACTGGCCGAACTCGAGGCCCGAGTAGATCATCGAGCCGATGCCGAAGGCGACCGCGCCCATCCTCAGGTAGAAGCTGCCGTAGTGCTGGGTCGGTCTTAGCGCGGCCAGGTGGGGGCAGCCCGCCTCCGGGGTGTCGCTGTCGGCACCGGCGCCGCTCGACGACTGCGACGAGTCCAGGTCGCTTATGTCCTTCTGCTTCTCTGCGGGTGATGGGGAAAAGTCGAGTCGTTAGACCGACACACGTCTGTTGTTGAGGGCTGGAGGAAGGGATTACGGGTCATTTGGCGGGGTGCGGGTTTCGGGACGAGGGTGGAATGTTGCTTGCTTGCGCTGCGAGAGTCAGGTGGTTGATAATGCAACGAGTGTTGAGTACTTTGTTTATTTAAAGACGTTGGAAGGATTTGAAAGGGGATTAAAATTTTTGACATAGAAGGCAAGGATGCCGATAAAAGTAGCGAAGAAAGAATTTAATTGGATTAAAAAAGAAAGGCCGTAATAATCCCCCAGACGACAGGCTAAAAGTAAAAGAGCGCCCGATTCTCAGCTGTCGATAAAGACTGGAAGAATGTCGGTAAAAGGCAGTAGAAGCGAAAGCAGAGGCAAAAGGAGAAGAAAGGGAGGTGGAGGATCGTACGATATCGGAAAAAAAAAAAAAAAAATGATACTCACTCTGCTTGGGCTTGTCGTCGCCGCCGCACATGGCCATGTACATGACGAGCAGGAAGAGCATGCTCCCGATGTAGAGGTAGAGGTAGAAGGCCTCGTAGAAGGAGGGCGGGATGTACGAGGAAATGACTTCCGCCATGGGGAAGGCGATGCCCATGACGACGAGCAGCTTGCCGTAAAGGGCGCTCAGCGTCGTCGCGAACGCGTCGCTGCGGCAGATTTCACGGAAATTAACCTTTAAATGAAAGCTCGCCTCTCCTTGCTCTCAACCTGTGCCGAGAGAGGCTGGAGCGTAGTCGCCGAAGTCTTTCTTTTTTTCGGCCTGTAGACTCTTTTTCTTTTTTTTTTGCAACGGGCCGACCTTTCAGTTGGATTAGATACTTTGCTTTATTTTGCTGAAGAAAAGGCGGCTTTATGAGGTTGACAGCGGCGAACCACTTGAATCGGGGCTGCTTCGTTCAAACTTTTAGCTAAGTCGTTGGACAGTGATTTTGTGGTTAAAGTACTAAACTTTTGAGTAAGGGTTCATTTTTTAAATAATTAATTTTTAGTTTTAATTAAAACTAATTAAAAATATCTTCATATAAGACTTTATAGTTTCATTTTATATTTTATTTCATTATTTAGCACTTTTTCGTTGCAAAATGGATAATCACTGTGCTTTTGACCTATAATAATATCTGCCAATACAATTTTCGTACACCAGTTACACTCAATGTTATATCAATTACGTTTTTCGACGATAAACAAGATGAAATTATTCCCGACAACAAGCATTATTATCATAAACCATTTGAAGGTCTAAAAATAAAAGATTAGCATCGCCTTAAATAGAAGTCAAAAGTACACCACTCAACCTATCCCCATCCCCGCGACTTCCGGCAAAATCTCCGCCGACGAGCGGGCCGAAATCTTTCTCGCGTCAAGCTTAATAAAAAACAAATTTATATCAGTCGCAAACGCGGCGCGATCCGTAAGTTGCGAACGGATAGAAACACACACATGCCGGCCGAACTCTCGCGCGGTCATTTATTCACTTGGCATTAATATCGCCGTTTAGTCATAATATTCTTGTTTTATGCACATTTTACCGGTTTGTTTCATCAATTTCAATGCGGGCGCACGAGCCCGGAGTCCCCCCCTCCCGAGAGCGTGAGTCCGATCATTATGTCACTGTCGCAGCTCGAAGCTCGACGTGGCCCGACCCAATCTGCGGACGAACTTCTCTGACAGGGAGAGAGAGAGAGAGAGAAAGCGAGAAGCAGACGGAGAAAGAATTGCGGATGATAGGTTTTCAAGTAGCAGAGGATGCGATTAGCCTCTTTGGTTGAGTAGCTAATGAGGCTCTTCTAGGATAATTATAATAGAGATGCGTTTTATTTGTCGTCTTTGGGATCGCTTGGCGGATCGTGAGAGTATTAGTAGACTCTTGGGGTGTAATTAAAAATTGAGAAATTATGCAATATTTAATACTTCCTGGGTTCAATATTGAGATAATTATGAGATTCATGTAATAAATTAATTTCACCCGAAGATCCTCGCTTAATGAACGTATAAAGTTCAAGATCATTGACTACGATAAAAAAAATTTGCTTTGAATAACATTTAATGTTTTATATTCATTCAAAATACACTTGCAAATCGATAGCAATCAATTACTCGTCAAACTTACTACCCGTACTTTTTATTCGCTATAAAGACCCGAACAATCTGTCTATTAGTGCCAACCAGAAGCTCGATTACACGAGAATGCGATCGACACCTGCGAAACAGCAACGAACCCAAAAAGTCGCCTGCTGGGCAGAGGTATCCCGCGATTATCCCATCGACCGTCAGTCCAAACTCGCTGGCTCCGCCTAACGAACAACGGCTCCCAGACGCCGACGTATAGCCGAAAGAACCATCGGATATCCACCCCGCTTCGGGCACCAGCAGCACTGCCGGGGCACATATTCCCGCCTCCACATACCCAAGAATTGGCTCAATTACCCGCAATTGCTGCCGGCCGGCCGATATGCCTCTCACTCACTCTCTTTCTCTCTCTCTCTCTCTCTCTCTCTCTCTCTCCGTTTGCCGCGCGTGCGATAAAGTGCTGGTAATTGTGATGGACGAGCCCAGGAGCGCGGAGGATCACGTGAAAATTCCGTGACGCGGCGAGAGCTGCGATCGGGCTGCGATCGACTGAGCCAGACACCCGGATTCCGGAGTCTCTCGCGGCGGGGGGACAGGTGCTTCCGTTTCGGGGAGATTGATAGCTTTCTGTACCTTTTGGTTTCGGGAGCTTGCGCCGTTATTGGCCGAACTATCGACGCGGTGAACGATGCTGCCAGTTTTTTTTTTTTTTTTCTTGGCGCGTTCCGTACTAAACTGGTAAATTACTATTATTGAGCACAGTAGGTCATTTGCGACATTCCTATCTAGTGAACTTGAGTAATATGACATTGTAATATTTATTAATAGGGTTTATTGACCCTTATCAATTTTCATCTTAGCCCTGGATATAATAGCAGTCGTTTTTTAATCAATATACCCCTCTTGCGTGTTTATCTGTCTCTGTTATTTTTAATTATGTAATATGTGATGATTTCATTCAAGTGAAATAATGCGGAAAAGCGTTATTTAGCTGTTTAAAATCTAATCTTTTCAAATATAAATAGATCCTTATTGTATGTTTTTCTGATTCTATAGAGTCTAAGGGATTTGGATAAGACCATAAAACGACTGAAATATCTCTGAAACACTTTACCAAATACAATATCTGGCGAAAAGAATCTTGAAATCGATCTCAAACCGACTGCTTTGTACTTGCATGCAGTCGTGAAAAGATCCGTCGAAAGGAAAAGAAAGGAAAGAGAAAAAGAACGGAGAATATGAAAAGCCGATTTCAATAATGGAGAAGCTCCAGGGCAGGTATCCTTTCTATCTATGCGCCCACCTTTGCAAGCGTATACCAACACATTCATATCGACAGTAGTTTTTCTTTTTTTTTTTTAAAACAATCTGTATTTTATTGATCCAGCAGTTTCAAAGTTTTGAAAAATATTTTTCAGCGAATAAAATAAATATTTTCTTTTTTTTATATATTTTGTATCCAATCCAACTGAATGCCTGTCAATATATATTGTACGATATGCCATAAAAAAACTGTTGTTGACATTCAAGCTTAATCTTCCATCGATTCCAATATTCATCAAAAGTTTTACCCTTAAACAAAATAAAAAATCAATCTCAACACTCACCATCCGAGGTACTTCCAGTTGCGATCGGTGGTGACCTCCAGGTCGAGATAGTTGGGCGTCGGGTAGCAGACGGCGGGTATCGGCTGGGCGGGACAGGGCAGCGCGAGTACGTACTGCGGCTGCCGGTTGTTCCTCGAGGGCGAGCTGCTGCTGTGCCGCGAGAGCGTCTCCGGCGAGACGATCACCGCCGAGGGCGAGGCGGGCGACGGCAGGGCCGCCGGCAGTCCCGGCCAGCTGTATAACAATGCAGAATCGACCTTTTAGTTCTCTGCGCCTGCAGGTGCGGCCGCGGAAAGTTGAGAGAGCGAGATATTTGAATAATGTCGCGGGGGGATGGCGGGGAGGACGGTGGAATTTTCGCGAATAAATGAATTATTCGAGGGAGGGGCTAGTTTCTTGCTGTGTAGTTTAATTATGCAGATACGGTAAAACTAAAATTGTATGCAGATCTGGTTATAAGTTAAGTTTTGCAGCTGCTTTTCTAAGGAGGTAAGTCGAGATTAAGGTGCGCTCCAACAATTAGCATTAAGGAGTCTCCGTCTTATTTGTATAATTAACGAGAAAATCGAGTAGCTTAAATTAAGTCTAGTGGCTTAATTGTTATAAATAAAATAATTTTTCTGTTAATAATTAAAAAACCAATAAAAAAAGCGGCGTTTTAATAAAACAGTCCATTTTCCACTTCATCTCTCTCCGAAAGCTCGGTGATTTTCCGACCCGTAAATCGGGCGCCCGGCTAACGAGGCTGAAAAAGAGAGATCGGTGTCACGCGTTTCCGCCGCGAATCAGCGCAAATAAAGAAATTGGAATCGGCGCGATCGAATCGTCGACGAAAAAGAAAAAAAAAAAAAAAAAACGGGCTCGCGCAACTCGGCTGTCGCGGCGGGGCACGACGCGACGACACCTCGGGTCAGTCGACGCTCGTTCTCTCGGGCTCCTCTTTAATTTAAGGTCAAACGCGACGGGTATTTAATGGGTGCGAGGCACGTCACATTGACACTGCACTCACGGCTCGATATGTGCCGTGCGAGCGTCGAGAGGAGATCTGATGTACCACGTCAGAGGTTGCAAAGAGTTTGAAGCTTTTCGTCAATTTCGTGTTGTTAGCAATTTTATTCTTAAAGATTTCTAGAGAATCGAGGATCGATGGATAATAATTATAGTAATAACTTAAGTATATGTTATACAGGACATTTTCTCATTGAAATGAAAACGAGATGCAAAGTTATTAAAATCATTCTAATTTGTTCACTATTAGTCCTCCTGCGCACTCGATATCTATAGCGTATATATACGCGAACATTTCATAGCGAGATCTCTCGTCATAGGTGTACACAATTTCACTTAGAAGCCTTATTTTCTGAAAAAAAAAAAAAACATTCCCTCGAAAATCGAAAATTTTCGGCGCAGTACACGCCGCTCTCGAAAAGTGTAATATAATTCGGAAACCCGCCCCGCTCGACACGGACTCGCGAGCAGGCGAGTGCACGAGAGTCGTCCCATTATCCCGCGCTCCTTTCTCCGCGGCTCTCCTTCTCTCCTAATTCCTCGTCCTCTTTTATTTCCGAGCGCGCGCGCCGTTTTCGAATAATCACGTAGAGTTTTGAAGAAGCGACGCGCGCGGCCAGCGGGGGGGAAGGGGGAGAAAGGGAGAAACGAGTAAACTACGGATGAGGGGGAGCGAAAAAGGGTGTACGCGGCGCTCGCTAAGCTCGAGCCGGTAATGAAAACAAAAACAGGAGCAATGCGCGGACGAGTGCAAGGAGAGAGGGTGAAAGTGATGCCGGGAGTGTATGTCAAGCTTTTTTCGCTTTTTCGGGAGAAGCTTCGGATGTGTTTTTTTTTTGCGCAGCGCTGCCTGTTTCCATGAGCAATTTGTGCTTTTTAAATGAGAGCAAACTTTTTGGCTTGTGGAGGAGAGAATGGAATGTAAAAGTTGGATTTAAATGAAAATCCGATAAAGCTTGAATTGACGCTGGTTATCGCGTCTGAAAAGTTGGGCGAAGCCACGGAAAATCATATTTGTTTCGTAGAGAATCCTTCTGCAACTAGTGTCTAATAACTTTTTGAGTTATAATGTAGATGAATATCAGAATAATTGAGTTGTAGGAAGTTTGCAAATTACGTTTCGAGAAATATCGTTTCCTACTTCGTTAAAAATCATACCCGCATTGTCTCCTTTTTTTTAAAACCTTTTCGAAATAATCCCGCCGCTCGAAACGGCAAAACTCCCGAAACCCAACGGGGAGAAACTCGATCGGTACATATACACCTCCGCGAGAAGGCGCAGGAAAAAAGAAAAGCCGCGGCGAATAAACGAAACCGCTAAAAATTCGGCGCACCCCAACGCCCATCAGCCATATTCCTGAGTCGGCTTTTTGCGTCTTCCAGAGAGAAAGGACGAGGCGCTCGGGCGTCGAGATCGTCGAGACAAAGAGAGCGCGCGAGAGAGAGAGAAAGAAGAAAGGACACGAGGAGACGAGGCAGCGGCACGCTCTCGCGAGGGGTTGACTCAGCGCTTCGAGTGCCGGCGAGCATTGTGCGTACCGCCGCTGCACACCCCCGCTTACTCTCTCTCTCTCTCCTTAAGTCCTGACCCCTTAAAGGTCCGTCACCCTCCTTTTTCTATCTGGCTGTAAATCAGCGAGAGAGAGAGCGGAAGGTACGCGCGGAGAGCCGGAGGCTTTGTGCGCAGGGAGAGCCGCGCCGGAGAAAAAAAAAGTGATCTCTTCATTCGAAAATGTGGAAATTACGGCTTTGTAGGGCAAATGAGGGTTAATGCTCGATGCTTCCGAGGATCTGCGCGGCTCCCCGGCGTGGAATGTTTTTTTTATTATTTCAATGAGGGGGGGAAGAGCGTACGGCTTTGCGCTGCGCTTTGATATGGTATAGCGAACGGCAAATTGGGAGATGAGCATTTTTAATGAAATTGGATTGAAGGCTGCTTGTGCGTACAGATCTAAGTAAATTTGTGTCTTTTTATTAAGGCAAGAGAAGTTTGAATAAACTATCTGAATGCACGCGAATGCGATGCACTCATTTGTAAGAATAACTTTGCCTTATCGGCATAAAAGACTGTATCCAAAAAATCGAAACGACGCGCCGCAAGTTTCCCCGAATCCAACTCGATCATAACTAGCAATGAGAAGCCCGTCCGTTTCCCGGCCCGGGAAAACATTCGATTTCGCGTGCAACGCATCCATCAGCCGGTCTCTCATTTACTTCTCCCCGCCGCTGTCGTCTGCTAGCTCCTCGTTCCCAAATGCCTTGGTAAATGAGCATTGCTCGGCTCCCTTCTCTCCGCTCCCTCGTATTACCCTCAGACCCGAGGCTTATACACCCGGCCAACTTCCAAATACATATCCAAGGAAACGCCAAGTGCCTCCTGGGGCTCTCTCGCTCTCTCTGCGCGCGTTTACGTTCGCCGCGCTCGAATCGAAATTATCGCCGCTTCATCCGAGTGTAGCTGCGATATTCGAGGCAAGACGCGAGGGTGCCAAGGAGCCGCCGCCGCCGCCGCCGCTGAAGCTGATGCTGCGGCGTCTCTTTTTCTCCGGGCCTTTTGTACGGGTGCAGGGTTCTACATGGTTTCCGGTTGGAGGCGTGTACTTGATTCGGTGTGTTTGGAGATACGGGAGTTTGCAAATGTTGGCTCGGATAAGGGAATTATTCGAAGATGTGGCATTGGCGCTGGTAGTGATGTGATTAAGAAATAAGGTGGAAGGGAATAAAATGTTTGATTATGTTGACTTAAACGAATTTTTTTTATGTCAAGTGGGGATAAGTTTTTTACAATTCTAAATTATCGAATGGAATAAAAGGCGATTCCACGAACGTCGAAACATATTTATTATAGGAAGAAAATTGTCTTTCACCTTTTACATCCACGTTTTCATTATTCGCACACTTCGGTAATCTTTATTTTTACGTTTGTCTATGTGCCGATAGAAGCGCAGCGGGAGGATCCCTTATTGCGGGCATCACTCATGGGAGCAAGTTTTACGACAACGTAGAAATACATCGGTCGCGCGTATTTCTTTGTTTAGTCGCGCTCTTCCAGCGCGTAAATTCTTTGGGATTTAGTGTACGTGGATCGCTCCTGCCGTATTGTCAGTCGGATGGAATTATTTTGGATTATTCCCGTTGGCTCGGGTTGGCGGCCAGTTTTTACGAGGGTGAACTTTACGAGCTTGCGGTGCTGTAAATGTTAATAAAAAAGGCCGCCTTAAAAGCGGTATATTTATTCAAGTATTTCGTTTATTTGTTTTAAATAGGATTAAAGGGAATTTTGTTGAAATATTTGTGAAAGGAAATGGTTGCATTGACTCGAATAAAAATATCGAAAGCTGAAAAATGCGACTGAATTACGTTTTATTATTTTTTTTAAGCAGCTTTCGAAATATTTTTTTATTAAAAATGAAGGGCTAGACGAAGCTTTTAATCGAGGATGAGCTTAAATATTCTGCACTGGATGCAGACGGGAAAAATTTAAATTAAGACCGGATTTAAGTATAACTGATCGGAACGAGTATAGGCTATATCGTGCCTACGATAGAACGTTGCACGGATTCCGTTGATTTATTAATGAAGGGAATATGGTTCGAAAGAAAGTGCGGTCGCAATAAATTAACCGGTTGTGTGATTCAATTGGTACTTGAGTAATTGATTGAGTGGTCGGGATTCAAAGAGACTAATTTCCGCGTGAGAAATGTCAAAGGGGTTTCAGCCGAAGAGTATTTATCGTTAATAAGCCTTCGGCAATTTCTATGGCTACATAGCTATTCAATATGCCTTTAGAACACTTTATGCGCTTCGAAGAACTGCATGAATATGAAGATTTTTTTTTATAGAATTCTCTAATTTGACTGAATTTTAAAATATTTGTTAAATATGTTAATTTGTCGATTTTCTAATTTAAATGACGATATACTTTTGAAAAAGTCTTCAACTATAAAAGCTGCATTATTTTACACTTCATTTATATTAAATCTGTATGCAGCTGATAAAGGGATTTAAATAAAATTTACTGTTTAGATGTATTATGAATTTGAATGAACATTTTGTCAAAAATCAAATGATTACGATATTACAAGAATCTTTACTACATACTTCAACGTAAATTTTAAATTTAAAAATAAAATAGTCGTTTCATTCGGATTTCTAAAAATAATTTAACAACTTAAATTTTTTCACGAGCCAAAAGAGCTAAACCGAGCCCTTCTTTCAATTTTCACAGTTCATTTCACAATAATTTTCACAGTATCAAACACAAGGTACAGTATTAGACCTGGAAACTAAGCCACCGAATTCCCACGCGCTCAAACACCTGCTTCCACCACCCACAGGCCAACGCAAACCCAGACTCAACCCTGAAAAATCACCCCCTTCCCGGCTTACCTCAGGGATGTCTCCTTGATGAGCATCGTCGGCCCCAGCAGAGGTGTGCGCGTTCGGCCTGCGGCTCACACTCGCGGCCTATATATCGCGCGCTCGCCGCTGCGGTACTCGCTATCGCGGCTTAGACTGGACGGTCGGACCCCCCTGCCGGGAGAGCCGCGACGACGATATGCGCGCCTCTTAATTTGCCAGCGGCACGCGATGATTTATCGTCGGTGTGTGCGTGAGAGAGAGAGAGAGAGAGAGAGAGGACGCCCGGCGACGCCGAAAGCTTTTGCGTCGTGCGCTGTTCCGAGAGGTTCGGGGAAACTTACGTAATTGTTTGGCGATTGAAGGTTCTCGCTGGAATTATGACGGTTTTGCGGAATGCAGCGACTTGACAGATAATTTTTGTTAAAGTTCAATAAATCGTTTTAATCATACTAGACGGACGTAAAAATTCCCATATTTCCACCTTTCAAAACTAAAACTTTTTCAATACAAAATCCGTCGCGTGTAAAAGCGCGAAAAAGTAGCCCTTGAATTATTTAGTCACCGCAGGACCCGCGCCAACTTTTTCCCCGACACTTTTCCCCATTCATCATCGAGTCGCGCACAGCCAGCTGCCAGCAGCTTTACGGGCTCGAGCGGCTCTCGCCTCTCGAAAAGGCCCTTTCAAGCCCCCCGAAATGAAAAAAGCTCGCGCGGCCGAGAGAGACACGAGGCGCACCGCGGAACGCGAAAAAGAGGCCGGCGACGGCAGCTGCGGCGGCGGCTCTTCAAGCGTTGCTTTTTTTCTTTCTCTCCGGCATTCGCGGTCCATTCACGCGTTTCGAGAGCCGGCGAGAGGAAAGAGGCGAACGTGAAAAGTTCGTTTCGCGCGCGAAAATTCGTCGGGTTTCGCGCATAATGCGAGCGCTGCCGTCTGGTGCCGGTTGGCTGCGATCGAATCTGCATGTAAATCGAGGGGATATGAGCCGCGGGTGATCGCGGAGATCGCGGAAAGGCAAACGCGGAAATTGGAAATTCGCCGGAAAAATTGCGCGTGGAATTGCCGGCGAATTCGTACAGTTCGGGGGAGTTGCTTTGACCAGCGAATACATTTTTTTTTTGTGGTTTTGTATGTTCACCTGCGATTTTTTTTCCATTTTTCAATAAACAGTTAATCAGCAGCTCTTGCTATCAATGTTGCAGGATCTCTTAATACACTGACAGAAAAAAAAGAATACAAATTACTATTTTGTATCGTTATTTCAGATATGAGAAGAAAAATAAGAATATTTACTATTCAGATCAGTAGAAAAAAAGCTTTTTTTTACTGATCTGATAGTAAATATTATTATTTTTCTGCTCGTATCTACACATTTCCATTTTAATATTTACTATTCATAATAGTAAATATTCTTATTTTTCTTCTCATATCTGAAATAACGATACAAATACAAAATAAATTTTTACTCCTTTTTTTCTCTCAGTGTGAGAATTCTTTTAAGTAAATTTCGCGTTACTCGAAGCCACTTGTAACAAAACTAAAAAAGAAATCGAGCTTGAATTTGAAAATATTGTTCCAATAAAACGTTCGAGCGGCGCTGAGATAAAGGGACGTCTAACCGGAATCGTCGCTCTTCAAGTCGTTGAACGGATTCGTCCTGTCGGTCCTCGGGAAATCGATTAACCGGCTCTTGGCCGGCTGCGGCGACAGTTTGCCGAGGTCCTCCTCCTCCCCTGCCTGCCGCTGCTGCTGCTGCTGCTGCTCCTCCTCGTCGGCGCTCCGATTCAGCTTGACGGGGACGATTTGCGGCTCGGGCGACACGTCCGCCGATTTGTCCGGCTTGCTCCACATCACCGCCTCCGACTGCTCGCGCTCCTGCTCGTCCTTCTTCTCGAGCATGGACGTGAGCGCGGCCTCGAGCTCCATCAGCGAGGGGGTCATCGACGTCAGGTTCGAGTCGCCGCCGCTGCCCTCCGCCGCTGCCTTTTTCGCCGCCGTGTCCGACGGCTCGTCCGTCGACGCGGCCGGCTGCTGCGACGACGGCTGCTCCTGCGACGAGCTGCTTGCGCACGACTGAGGAAAGGACGACTTGTTGAGTTTGCTAATGTTTTGGCAGGGGGCTTTCGAAACGGTCAAACGTCGATTCGTCAATAATGGCAAAGCTTTAAAGTTATATTTTCTTTATACTTCTTATTTTTACGATTATGGATAAAATACATAAAACCGAGGAATTAATGAACATCCTTCGTCGGTTTTAAATACAAACTGCTTAATTTCTAGATTATTCAAGAGTAAAAAAAAGTTAACCACACGTACCGCGTGCACTTTGGGTTCCGGACTAGGCGGCGGCGTACCAAAAGTCACGCCAGCCTCGCTGACGGCGCTAATCTGCCTGGCCAGCTGATTGCTCGCGTCCTTGGCCGACTTTTCCCCGTCGGGCTGCTGCTCGTCCTCCTCCTCCAGCTCCTCGAGCAGCATCTCGCGCGGCAGCGATTCCTCGGAGATGGTGCGCTGCAGCGCCGCCATCGGATTCTCCGGCCCGTCGGGATCGCACGAGTCCGGCGTGGCATCTGCGAAATCAAGAGGGGAAACGTCGCCGGTTAAACATTCGCCCCCGAGAGTCTTTGCGTTCCGTCCTCGGATTCTCCCCCCTCTTTGGTATTCGAGCGGAGTTCGCGGACGGAAATTTTCGCGAGTATTACAATTTGAATTTTGAAATTCGTCGAGTCTTTGGGTTTGGTTTCGAAAAGAAATATGATTCTTCGAATAAATCTGTTTTTTAATATTTCACAATAAATTTATCCTAAAAGCGCGTCCGAAAAAGTACCTACACACATTCTACTCTCTGACTCGTTGTAAATTAAAGGATCCGGGAAGAAAATTTACAATCCGCCTTAAAATCAATGGAAATTCTAGCCGAAGCATTAGAAGTAGCCGGCAAAGTTTTTATCGAAAGGACTCGCTCGCTCGCTCGAGGAAGGAAGAAGGGGGATGGCGCACCTCTGAGAATGCCGGAGGACAGCTCGGCGGTGCGCGTACAAGCGGACTCGTCGTTCGATCCGTCGGAAAACAGATGGCTTCCGCTGCCCCTCGACTCGTAGCCCAAGTCCTCGTTCCTCCTCGGAGCCTCGGCAGCGGCGGCGCTCGCCGGACGCGCCGGCACCTCCGCCTCCTCCGCCCCCTGCCTCGAAGACGAATCGCGCGACTTGCTCGACCTGAAAAGACAATGCCTTTTTTCCCTTATCTCGGCCAGACACACGCGCGGCTGCTGCTGCTTTTGCATTCGCGGCCGGAGGAAGGAAAACTCACTCGTCCTGGAAGCTCTCGAAGACGTCGTCGAGGTCGTTCGAGGACCTCGAGGTCGCCGCCTCGCTCTTGACGGGCGTCGAAGTTTTCACGTCGGGCTCGAACGTCAGGGAGGCGTCCGGGGAAGCGTCGATTTTCGAAATCGAGTTATCCTCCTCCGATGATGCGGGCCTCCTCGATGCTGCTGCTGCTGCTGCTGCTGTTGCCGCCGTCCTCCCGAAGAACATCCTCTCGGGAGTCTGCTTTTTGCGCCGAACGGGGGATATAAAGAGATTTAGTGCGCGGGCACGAATTTTCTTTCGAAACACGGATAAACTTTGCAAATCCGCGCGAGAAGCTGCCCCGCGGAGTTCGAGAGCGCCCATGGCAAATGCAATTTACAGGCGGAATAAATCTTAAACGGAGCCCCCCGGCCCGATTCCTCGATGCAGTGCTTTGTCATTAATATGAAGTCGATTTATTTTTCGTGCGACTTCTTGCAAACTTGTAAACTTTTGGATTTTCGATGATTTTCAAACTTTTAATTTGTATCGATAAAGGAAACTGTTGAAATAACGACTCATTGCAGTAATTTTTTCGTATAGTCCAACAACTTGTAAACATTAAAATTCGAATAAAACCAATAGTAAATTCAAAACCATAAAAAAAACTATTGCGATTCCCAAGAATGAATTTGAAATTTGTTATCTCTAAAATTAACTCTGATAGTATCATTATAAATTTTCAAATCTACTTTAAATTTCCCTCGGTTCCAGAATTCGTTTATCAACCCTGATATACAATCTCGCTTTCCACTGCATCTCCTCTACATTCTTTGCATAACAACTCGCCCGGACAATTAAACAAATTGCACTCGAGCTTGCGCGCCCTCCGCACCGCGAGCAGCAATTAAACTTCGTCGAAAACAATCAAAAGCCCAAGAAAGGCAGGGGAGCTCGTGCACACCTGAGGCGGGAAGAGCGCGGCGTCGCGCGGCAGGGACGCCGTCTTGGCGTGCCTCGGCGGTCTCGTCGTCGCGGCGGCGGGGGCGTCCTCCTCCAGCTCCTCCGTCGAGGTCGTCAGCTCGACGACGTTGGGTAGACTAGTTGTGCTGTGATTCTTTGGTCTCGCTCGGTCGCGCTGCTGCAGCCGCCGCTTCGCCGACGAGGCGTCTCTCGGCGAGCCTTTTTCCTGCAGGGTTCGCTCGATCTGTCAACAGAGAACCGTATTAGGTGCATAAGTCGCGCTTTTTAAGGTTTTGCTCGGGTTAGTGGGATTTTGCACGTTCTTTTGAAAAAAGGCCAGTACGAAGACTGGGAGAAATCTTGGCTGCTTCTACTTTCGGTATAATTTACATTGAGAGAAATTATTGTGCAAAAATTACTATTTTCCTCGGTAATTGGAGGATTTAGAAATCGCTAATATTATTAAAGTAACTTGTGACTATTGTCAATATGGCAGTATGTCCTCCGATTACCGAGGAAAATAGTAATTTTAACCCAATAATTTCTAAAACTCTTCAAATGAACAAACACCAGAGATACGCACCTCGGCGAATTCCTCGTCGGAATCTTCGGCTGCGTGTTCTCCATAATCGGTATCCTCAAGGGTTTCAGTCGAGGCGTTGACGTCCCCGGCGTTCCTCGGCGCCGCGAGCTTCGAGTACAGCGGATCGGGCTCCGACTCCTCGTCGGCTCCGTCGCTGGGCTTCGGCGGCAGCGGTCGCTTCTCCCGGCGTTTGCGCTTCCGCGGCGGCGGCACCGGAGTCGTGCCGTCCTTCGAACCTGCCGAAATCCCCTCGTCGTTCAGTCTCTCCGTCGAGGAACTTATACGTATAAACATACCTTTCGAGCAGTTGGACTGACTCGTCCGCTGCTGCCTGACCGGGCAGAGGTTGACGCTCGTGAGGACGACGCTCGCCCTGGGCGTGCAGGGCACCTCGAGGTTCACGTCCACCCAGTCGCTCGGATGGAACGGCCTGTCCACCGAGTCGATGCTCTGGCCACGGAGCAGCGCCGAGCGCGGCGGCGAGCCGGCATACCCGATCTCCGAGCTGAAAAGGCGAAATTGCGAAATTTATAACGAGAGATTTTTACGGTTTTTGCCGCCTACCGTCACATTATCGAGAAGGAGTTGGGAGTGAAAGAGTTCAAGCTTCTCTCGTCGAATTACAAAAACGATTGCCCGACGGTAAATGTAGCAACAATATCGCGAAGCGTGGGCGAGGAACGAACGATAGAACGACCGCCGCTGCCCACCGTTTTACTTCCTCCGTGCGCCGCTTGTACTCGCCGTCGCTAAATCAGGCGGGGCGGCGCGGAAAAAGGCGAGAGGCAATATTCATAATTCACGCGGGGATATCCCCGCGTGTGCCCTCGCGCGCAATTTCGACGGGAGGCCGCGGAGAGCTTCCATAATTAGGCGGCCTCGTTAACCCAATAACAGCGTCCGCGCGCGGCTAATGCGAAAATAAACAGGTTTGTCTTGCGCTCCTGATTACTATTGCCCCGATCGAAGCGCCGCGCGCGATTCGCTCCGCGCAGTTTCTGACGCCGATGCGCGTGTATGCATATTCATCGGCTATGTTAATTCGCGCGCCACAAAGAGGCCGTGTTAACGAGTAGCGGTGGCAGAGAGACTTGGGGAATCGCCGCGCGGGGCGGCTTCGCCGAAATGCGAAGCGCAACTGTAGTTTCGCAACGGGAGTAATTGCCTGACATCCGAGCCGATTGACTGCCGCGGTGTCTCGAGCTTCGATCGCCTGGTTGGAAGATCTTCGCGAGATCGACTTGTGGGAAATTTATTTTTAACTTTGTATAGTCGGAATACTTTGCCTCTAATTACTTATGTGTTGTTAATAATTATTAGTTTTTGTACTCTCATTGTTTATAAGAGTGGTGAGAATCGATTGATTCAGGTTACCGCGTAAGGCAGATTATGAATTTAAAGAGCTGCATAATTGCATTACATTTTCCTATAACTTCCGCGGTTTTAAATATTTCAACTCATGCATCCGTAATTTCAATGGCATTTTATGTTCAATTTAATAAAGTGTATTTTAAATAATGTAAAAGCTAACAAGCTCAAATAACAAGATAAATATTCAAAATGGAAGAAAAGCAATCTAAAGTAAAATATGATTAAAAAATTGATCGTTATAAAATAAACCACAAACTAAATTCAGAATCGCAATTAACCAACAGAAACTTGAAGATCTTCGGATCAAGGAAGAACCCAGAACCTAATTATAACCTATTATAAGATTAGCTAATTCAGCATGCAGATTATTCAGCGTTCGATTCACGAGGCATGATTCATCGCCTCCTCGATTAACATCTAACAATAGTACCATCAATAAACGCGAGCTAAGTTTAACAATAACCCGTTATACAACGAGCAGGCATTCAGCGTCTTTCTCTTCCCCGCTAATTCCCACAGATAACACGTTAAAACACAAAAGCAGCATTAATTCGGCGCCCGCCGAAAAGTCGAAAGTCCGCCTTTGCCTTTCTCTCCTCGCGGAGCGAAGAAAGAGGAGATCGAAATTTTAGGCAGTCGCGCGGTTGTTCGTGATCGGATTAACTAAAAGCGCCTCGCGTGCGGCCTAAAATGGCCAGGACGAAGCGACTTTTATATTTTAACCCACGCGAAATGTGAGCGCGCGGACGCCGGCCGAAGACATGACCCCGAAGCGCGGCCGCGGAGTATCTCCAATCTTGGAAAAACGCTGCGGGACGACGTTTATGCTAACGAGCCGCCGATCTTCCGCGCGCGCTTTTTGGCGAGAGGCTGAATCATTTTTATTGATTCGCGAGGACAATGGACGGAGCGGATAATAAGGCTCGGACGTAAATCGGCGGCTAAAATTTGGTGATTCGAGTTTTTGGAAATTCGTAATTGATGGTAGAAAGTTGAGAGAACGAAAATATATGCAAATGTAACACCTTACATTTATCGGTAAAGAAAACAGTATGAAATTTAAACAAATATTTTTTACACAATATTTCTTACCAAATAAATTTTAATTTTTATCCGAAGAACGTGATCGAAATGATTCCTTTTCCCAATAAAAAAAAAAAAAAATCACCTAAAATGCCGAGATTTAATTTAAAATCTTACAAAACTCTCGACGACCACTCAAAAGGGGGCCATTCAAATTAAAACCAGCGGCGTTTGCGCCAATCGATTCCCGAGAATGATTAAATACGTTCCTCCGGCCAAGCTTCCACAAAAGAAATCGAATCTGGGTCGAGAAAATCGTCGCGTGCCCGCAATTCCGCGCGTCCGAGAAAATTCTCCCACCTTAACCGGACTCTCTTCCCCCCGATTTCCCCCGGATTGGGATATTTTTTCGTCACTCTCGGAGCAGCATCCCGACGCTGACCGTCCCGAGATTTCAGCTTTCCTCGCCGTAGATTTAAGGAGCAGCGGCACGGAAGTTTACGACGCGCGCGTTTTTTTTTTTTTTACTTCCGGAAAGCTTTTATCTCGAATTATTAATCCCGAACTCGGCTCATTAACCTACATGTACTTTTGTGCGCGCGCGGCGACGAATTTGTTGTGCGCGCCCTGCCTCATTATTGTTGATTAAGCCGCTGTGTGGTTTTTCTGGGATATTTCGTAATCCTTGTTTGCTTAATTAGGAGGGCCGGAATTGCCCGCTGGGCTTTGCAGATTATTGATCGGGCGCCTGCATTTTTAATTACGCGATATAAAGTGTCGGGGGCTGCAGTGCGTTTTTATCATAAGGATGCTGTGGATTTTTGAATTTTTAACGACCTTTTTAAATACCGCGTCGTAACGCGCGAACAGAGCGGTAAAATATAGTTGTAAAAAGTTCATGGATCATCATTATCATCCGTCAAAAGTAGGAACAAAAAATCAAGAATATCCCATCCGCGCGATATCGTCCTCCAAGGCGGGCAACAAGGACGGCAGGCTTGCTTTATCCCGCGACGCGACTCTCGCACGTACGCCCATCTCATTCTCGGGCTGGCAGTCGATCTATATTTATATAAATTTAAAGTAGCTCCTCCAAGTCGGTACCCACCTCGTGACCCTCTGGGTGGCGCCGCCGAGCACCGAGCCCTCCTCCTTCAGGCCTGGATAGATCTGCAAAGAACGTATATATATAAAGGAGTTGAATGCACTGAGCAGCCAGTCGTGCGAGACAAAGTGTGTATGCATTATCGGTATATAGATATATCGTGCGAATTTCGCCAAGCGCAAAAGGAGCGAGGAGGTGAAAGCGATTCTTATTATTATTGAACGAGCAGTTTCCCGCCCCCCGAGCAGACAATCGCGCCGCCGCTTCTTATCGCCGCGGCGCCGAGTCGTGCCTCTCTCTCTCTCTCTCTCTCTCTCTCTTTCGCTTAACCTATTTTTTATTGTCTCTTGTTTAGACGCGCGGCGCGAGGAGTTTCTAGATTAGCGCGGCAGATAAGATATTGGGAGGAAAGTGTCGGGATCTCATATACGCCATTCGGCCGCTTTTTAGCCGTTTGCCGAGAATTTTTTTATCAGTTCTTCATGAATTTCCAGGTCTCGAAAAATTTTTTGGCGATATGAAATTCTTACACCTTCCTGCTGCCGGTGCAGCTTCTCTCGGAGCTGCGCGTCGTAAAAATTTATTGTTGCTTAAAATTTAATGTTTTTATTCGAACCTCGCAAAATCACCGATTATGACTTCCTTTGCTGTAAAATCAACTATAAAAGAGCGTTTAATTGATCAATAATACTATCGAGAGACTTCTTGTTTTACTGCTTTTTCGCGATAATTATTATGTCACGTAAATATCGGTTAGGCATTATCCTTGTAAATTTCATTCTTGTATAACAAATATGTAATTTGCCTAATCGGAATAATGTATTATGCATACAGTGTCATTATCAGTACGTTAATTCATTGTTAATTATCAAAGCAAAGGAAATAACAAGATTGAAATTTATTAATAAGTAATTTCACAGAAACTATTATACGAAAAATTTACGATTATGCTTATTTTACGGAAGTAATACGTATAATACTCATTAGGATACGTTATGCACCATATTAGTATTTTCCTGTATTTATCACCTAAATTAATTAATGCTATTATAATGAATATTATACATTCATTTAAAAAAAACTAAAGATTATTACAAGGTTTATCCTAACAGCATTTTAAAATGAATCGTAAAATTAATTTCGTGAATTTTACTAACGTTCCTATTCTTAAATTCCCAGAAATATATTAAAAATTAATCTCTTTACGGTACAAAAAACAATCTCATTTCAAGGCTTGCAAGTTCTTCAAAATAAATGATCCATTTCACTCTTTAATCGCAAAATACTCAAGCGCACTCAAAATCCCAATCAAACCTCAAACCCAGCCGAAAACCAGCTTCAAGCGCAAACAACTGCCTGATGCGTGTCATGCAAAAATGAAATCAAAACAGATATTCGCATCCCCCGGCTCTTTGCCGCGAGAACGCATCGACCGCGTTAATATCCCCCTCCCGCCTCTGCGGTGCAAAATTTCTTTTTCGGGGGCGGCGGCGGCGGCGGACGGGCCGCGCTAACGAGGGCAGTGTGCGCGAACGAGGTAACTGTATTATCAGCTCGAGCGATCGCCGCGGAGAGCCTCCTTCAAAATTGCTTCGCCCACTCGAGGCGGCATCGAGTCGGACTTGACGCTCTTTTTATTGCCCTCGAGATGCGCCCCGACCTCGTTGCGAAAAAAAGGGTTGAGCAACAATGCCTTCCCCCTGCTTTATCCCTTCGAAATATTACGTTCACGAACGGCAGCGGGAAATTTTTGAAGGCGAGGTGGGGTGATTGTTTTTGAGGGCATTTCTTATCTTGGTACTACGTTCTGCTCGTTTTGTAAACTGTTTTGTTTTATTTTTTTTTAAAGACAAAATTATTTAAATAATAAATGAATTTGAGTTTTAAAAAATACTGTATTTTAAAGTAAGATATTATCATGTCTATTTAGCTAATCAAGGTCTGCACAATATTCGATGTACTAATAAAGAGCCTCATTAAAATTCCAATTATGGTCTCTTTTCTGCAATTGTGAAATATATACTCGTTTGTGGAATCGGTTACCGTGTAAGGCATAAAATAATAATTTATTTATAATCCTTTCCGTCAAATTATTTTCTTCTTATTTTCTGGGTCAAATTGTAGTTCCTTTATCTTCAAATGCGAAATTTTTAAATGCCTATTTTCTAAGTAATATAAGAAAAATAAACAGATACCCGTTACAGGATACAGTTTAGTCTCCCCCAAAGGATACGCATTCGTCAACCGCCTGACAGCAGCCCTCCCAACAAACTCCCTATCACGAACCCGTTCACTCAATCCCAATCTCTTCCAGCTCCTCCGACCATCGCCCATCAATACGTCGTACCATCGACGACCAAAAAGCTGACTCCCGTCGGAGGGAAAAGACAGCCGTTTAAAACCCACGTCCATATTCGGCCATTCGAGCTGCGCGGAGAGCTCGACTTACGTCAGCACCAGAGTGTCATTACCACTCTCGCGCTCCCTTCTCATTTTTTGCGTCACTCTC
Organism: Ormyrus pomaceus; assembly: GCA_900474385.1. NCBI lineage: Eukaryota > Metazoa > Arthropoda > Insecta > Hymenoptera > Ormyridae > Ormyrus > Ormyrus pomaceus. Next base: position 8,727 of record UCOM01000700.1, on the reverse strand, counting down.
CAGTTGGCTTTCGGGTCGGCCGCGCGGCGACTCGAGGTGCGACCGGCGGCGGTCATCGGCTGCGCGAGGTTGCGACACTCTTTTTCCGCAGAAGCATCCGCGCGGCAGGATTTTAGCTCTCTCGGCTCGCTCGCCGAGAATGCCTGCGCGCGCGCGCGGACTATATTCGCGATATGGCGAAGGTCGCTCGCGGCTCGCTGCGGGGAAAGGCTCTCGCGGAATTTCAAATACGGAAGCGGGTATCGACTGGCGGAGGTGCGAGAGGATTTTTACGAGCGGAGAGCGGCTCGCATAGATTAGCTTTTGCCTTTCCGAGGAGGTGTAATTTTGCGCGAACGGGCGGAAAATGTGAATAAGGGCAGATTTAAGCGCAGGGAATGCAAGATGGTCGAAATTGGCTTCGAGCGAGTGTAATGGACGATTGTTTGAGGGCTTTTAGTTACGCGACTGATGATTGCTTTCAGCAAAAGATGTGCTTCGCCCACATTCTTTTGCTTTGTCGCGTGTTGAACGAAAGAATTCTTGCTAGAAATGTATATGGAGAAATCGGACAAATTAACTTGAGGTTGTTTTACAAAATTTGAATTAAATTGTAAATAATGCCGTGTACTGCCATCGAAAAAGAAAACTTTTTATTGAAATTACTCGAGGCTTACTAATTGGTAGCCCGAACGAAAAGAATGACTCATCGTGACTAAATATTTCCTCCCGGACAAAGAAAGTTGTCGCGAGGACGCAGCATTAAATAAAATTAACTACTCAACAATACCGATTCTTTCGCAACAATCCATTTAAACAATCAATTGAAAACGCACTCAATAGAAATCACTTCCAGTAGCTCAATCAAAAAAAAAAAAAAAAAAAGAAACTCCCCCCTCCAAATCAAAACAGCAGATTTCTCCTCTCCCAGGTACACCCAGTGCCATAAACTCATTACGGACCGACGCAGTCAGGACCTCCATTCAAAAACCCGGCTTCCTGTGTCCCACGCACCGAACTCCTCCGAGAGCCTTCGTCCGCTCGTCCGAAAAAGAGAAAGCTTCCCGTGTATCGCCGTCGGGCGCCTGCGCACACGGCAATCCTCGCGACGGAGAGCAGAGAGAGAGAGAGCGCCGGGCGATCGGCCTCCGCGCGTATACACGCATAAAGGGCTGGGAAATCCGCTTTGCGCGCGTTTTCAATGGATGTGCATGCCATTATATATCCCCGGGCATTCCTCTCTCTCTCTCTCTCTCTCTCTCCCGCTACATATGTCGCGCGTATCGCAGCTGCAGGCTCGGCCACGTGGTTTACATTGCAAATTCGCCGCTGAAACTCGGAGGTGGCCGCGGCTCACTTTCGACGCCGTTCTCGCGCTCGGAAGTTATTTGTCGATTAAATTAGAGGGCCGCGGAGTTATGTAGCTGCGGCGGACGCCCAATGTGTTCGACCGCGCGGAAAAAGAGAGCGACGACGCCTTTTTTTTTTATTCCACCTACATTCGAGGCTACGAGGCTGGACGGATTTTTTTGTCAGCTGGACTCGCGAGACGTCGACGACGACGTCGACGGCGAGGGTCGCGCGTGGATGCAGGTGTTTAGGTATGCCAGGTTTTATAGAGGCAGTCATATATTTTAATTGCAAATGCGCCGATTCAGGATCGAGGCAGTACTTATTCCTGATGATTCCATTTAGAAACGGATATTGCCAACAAAACGAGCTATAACGCCGTGAATACTGATATCCAATTAAATTTCTATCAATTTTAGGAGCAGACGTCTCTAGTTCTCGCGTAAAGCCTCGATAATGTTAACGCACACGGGACACGATAATAAGTATTTTCAATTTTAGTGCCTCGACTCCGTAAACGCTCATTAAGCCATTAAGTGTATATCATTACGCAGCTTCGGGCGCATTTTCAGGCGGGCGACCCAAGGCATTTCGGTCGTAAAGCCTACAAAAGCGCCAAGATTTACCATCGGCGCACTGTTCATTAGCGGAGTGCGCGCTAATGAAACGGAAACAGGGCCAAAGCCGCCGCTCGATGTCTGATCTCGTTTGGAAAATCCTTCGATAATTAGCGCTCGTGCGTTTCTGCCCGCCGGGGCGAGAAAAAAAAACCGTTTCCAGTTCGCTTGTCTTTTAGATCGTGTGGATATGAGACTTTATTGTGTTCTCGTCAAAAAAGTGTATGTGAGTATTGTTTTTAAGCGCTTGCGTTCGCGATAAGATTGTTTGCGTTTTTATTTAATTGCCGAGTACGTTTATGTAAAAAGTTTGTTACTTTAATAAACAGTTAGATCATTTTTTTTTAAAGCACTTTTTTTTTCGTCAAATGTCATTTGGTGATTTCAAAGTGGATATAAATTGATAATTTATAAGGTACAATTATTGTCGTTTATTTATTATAACATTAATCATTTCATTTACAAAAATTAAAACAGCTAATTGCCAAAGTGTCAGTGCTCAAACGTACATCCATTATAATCCTAAATTATTATCAACACCTTCCCTGCTTTCACTCATTACCGACTAACCCAAAATTATACTCATCAGCTCGAACATTGAACCGTCAAAAAAAGGCCCAATTATTCCGTTCCACAAATCATTTCAACCCCTTGATTTTTCCAAAAGCAAACCCCCGCACGAGTCAATAATGATAAATCCATCAAGTCTCCGGTGCATTCTGTCGTCTCTCTCTCTCTCTCTCTCTCACTGCGAAAGAAAGGAAAAGAAAAGCGTCGCGCGCTCGCGGAGGAACTCTCATCTCGCGAGCTATTCGTCAGCCGGGGAGAATGCGAAAGGGACGAAAAGTAAGCGACGATTTATCGCTCGCGTCGCCCGCCAATGCCAATAAAGCCCTCTCTTCCCTCGCGTATAAACAACGACGCCAGTCTCCCTCGGAGGGTATACTTCGACCGTACACTCGCGCGTAATTCATGGCGAAGTTGAATGAAAACACCGCATTCCTAAGGAATTTTGACGAATTCGTTCAATTTTAATTTTAAAGCGCGCTCGGAGCTCGAGGTGTGCGACGTCGGCGATCATTTTTGTTTTCGCCATCGCGCGCGTTGGGATTGCTTTTTTCTTAAAAATGACGCATCTAAATAAACGACCTAAAACGACAAATGTGTGGAAATATTCTTGAGGCAGCACACTGGCAGTTAGATAATAGCAAAAACGTGTACGACCGTCCTAGTTTCTCCAATGTGCGTCGATAGAGCTAAGAAAAACCGAAACTCCACCGTTCCTTGCGACGAAATCGAGACCGAAGAACGAAAGATTAGCTTTCCCTCCCATTATATTCGCAAGCAATAAACGCCCCTCTCCCCGGCCGACACTTTTCCTCGAAGCCTAATCAAGCGATCGAAATTAATAAGCAATCAACGTAGCAGGCAGCGCCACAAATTATCGTATAACGACGCGCGCAGCGGGACAATATTGCCCGTCGGTGAATTCCTGACTCACGGGCCGATGCCGCTTGCGGCGGCGGTCGAAATTAAAAAGAAACCGTTCGACGCGCGCTTTGACTCACGCACGACGACGAGCGCGTCTTTACGAGCGCGAAATGCAGTCGTTATCCGACGTGCCGTAAATACGCGAGAGAGCCTCGAATGCGAGAAGCCCGAGAGAGTCGAGATACGACGACTGCGAGCGGCCGTCGCGAGTTTGTGCACGTTAGAAGCCCAGGGTCTTTATACTTTGTTATCTCTCCTTGCGCGGCTGCTTCGTTATCAACTGTTTTCCTTTGCGCGCGGGCCGCGACGCCTTTTTCTGGCCTCTGCCCGCGATTTAAACGCGTATGTACGGTCGATGCACCGACCGAGACATTTAAATCGCTCGATTTTTAAAGAGGAGTTGGGTCCGGAAAGTATAATGCTGCGGGTTGGAGGAGGTTTTTGGGATCGATGTGTGAGTTTAAAAGGAATGGAAAGAATAATCTTGTTTTCTTAATAACTCGAGTATTATAAAAGCAAACGAGTTAAGAGTCTGTGTTGTTTTTGAAAGTTTTGTTTAAGAACGCAAAAAAAAAAAAAAATAAATGATGGCGTATAAAGTGTAATTTTGTTATCTTATATAGCATAATTAAAGCACTCTTAGCGTTCATAAAATTTAATTTATATACACTTTTTTTCGTTATACGTTCTCAACTATATTATACCGGAAAAAAGAAGGTATATATAAAACAAAATTTTCTAAACGTTTGGTATCGCAAACATGTCGGTAATTACAGAATGTCTGCCACTGACCTAAAACTTCACTCGACTAAAAAGTTTATACGTAACGAAAAATGTGATATTCAAAGCTATTATGTGAAATTTTAAAAAGTAGGTTAATAATTCGTAGATGTACGGCTAAGTATTTCTTTATATTTGCATGACGCAGAAAAAAAACGTCTACATTTTTTTATCGTGTATTATAAGTTTTTATCAAAATCAATGACTCCCCCTGAAAATATTTGCTCCCAGCATATCAATTACTCCTCCAAATCAATTGTTTAGTAAACACGAAAACCGACGTTAATCAATAGTCACTCCTACAACGCGCACCAAAACAAGGACCCGCATTCACCCACAAAAAAAAAGGCAAACCTAACCACTCCAAACACATCGAACACGGCGTTCCGCGCCGCCGATCAATCTTCTCTCTCGTCCGTTCAAAGCTCCGTCTCTTGCTACAACGTCCCGTTGACGTCAATTCGCAGGGCAGCCCCCCGCGTAGGTGTCCCACATAAACGGCATAATTCATACCTTCCCGGCAGTCGCGGCTCTCGGAATTGAAAACCTCGAACGAAGCGATAATCCGATCGAAATAATTTGCGTGGACGCGTCCCATTGTCGTTCTAAACGCGAGAGGCGTCCTTCCTCTCGGCGAGTTGCGCAACGGCCGCGGAGAGCTCATCCTTGAGAGCATCGGGTAGTCCTAACTCGTGTCGTTAATTCGTTCGAATCAAGGCTCCCCCTGCCGCGCGCGGTTTCGGAAAAACTCGCCGGTAAGCTTGTCGTTTCGGCGAGAGTGGAAAGTTGGCTTCGAATTTAACCGTTGCTCGAATTACGTAAAAGGCTTTACGTAAACGGGGCTCGGTCGCCTACATTTTAATCTATATTTTAAAAATGAAGTGATTACGCTTTTTGGGGCCGTAACGGTAATTTAGCGGAGAATGTTTAATGCGCATATACGGGTGTATACTTGAGCTTCCACAATTGGTAGTTTAATCTCGGGGAAATACATCGCGGTTCTTTTACATACACTCGAGGCAGGAGAAAGTAGCTGAGGTTAAGGAAGACGAAGTATCGCTTTATCCGTAATGTATGGAAAAATTCTTTGAATGCGGTACGTTAAGAAGGCAGCGACGTTAGGACTGATTGAAGATTATCTCGGGTATGCAAGTTCGAATTAATTGTAAATTAATCTGCATAATAATTTAAAAAAAAAAGTGTCTACGTCAGTCTTAATTATCTGTTTTTACCGTCCTGAAAATGCGACTGTTCTCCTTACCCTTTTTTCTTATACCGCAAAACAATATATTTTGAAAATAATTAAAGCGTCTGATTTTGATTTTCATCGTCGGTGAATCAGGTCTGGCGACGACGAAGGTAGCAATTTTTTTTCTTTCAGACACAATCAAACTCCGCGCAGCGTTTCTAATCGCGAAGCGCGCGCGCGTCATCCTCCGCGCCGATTGTGCGACGAGCAAAAATTTTAGCGCACAATTCACCCGTCACGTGACGCTGGGGGACTTTTCCTTCGTATACGACCGGCCCGCTAAGCGATTTTTACGGTCACAGCTGACTCTAATTATGACTCTTTTTAGAGCGACTATAATAATTTTACTTTTATGCGTGCGCGGGACTTGATAAAAAAAAAAAGTTGGGTCGCGCTTAAAAAAAAAAATGTTAATTAGCAGAAATTGTCACGAGACCTCGTCCACTCAGTTTCAGCGCGGACAATTGTGCTTCGGCCTTTTATTTTCGTACGCCGAACATTCGCACTTCCATTGGAAATGAAAAGTTCCCCGTTTCATTTCCGCAATATTGTTGCTGGAAATAGTTAGTCACGCCATTGTGTACTTCCTCGTGGAAATCTTCGTTCCGCGTTCGTTTTCATATATATACGTTTTTGCGTATATTACCTTTTACGACGCGAGCCTTTTTAGGAGACGCCGAAAGCGCGCCGGACTTTACCGCAACCTTTTTGGCTTTCGAGATTTAAATACAATTTTGAGAATAACGGACCTTTTTTTGCTACAATGCATTGCGAATAAATTGTTTCGCTCTCAAGGAACGCGTATAAAAATAGCGAAGGAAAACTTAGGAACGATTCTTCGCCCCATAAATTTCAGCCAGGATCGATATCGGGAGCTTTGGCAAAAGTTATACTTCCGGGCACTTTTTAGAACTATAAAATTAGTTTACATAACTGCTGTATATCTTACAGCGGTTCGATCAGTAACTGAACTAATAACTGTGCTAGGAATGTTTTACAGTTTTTTTTTTCTTTTAGAATTTAATATACAGTAATCATTGTAAAACGCAAGCCTCCGCTTCGGATTTCAATTTTAAAATAAAATTTACAATTTATAAGAACCGCGTGCACTCTTATTTTAAGACAAGAAACTATCATTATTTGCACTCTGCATATTTGTGCACTTGAAAGTCTCGCGTTGAATTAAATATGTTTTCGATATTCCAGTCGCTCAATGCGACTGTCAGCCTTAAAATGAGATCATTTCGTTCCCATAATTAGAAACACCTTCCGATCCAACTACATCATCTTCGCTTATACATATACGCACTAAGAATATCTGCGAAAAAATGCAATACATATATATATATTCCAACTCACGCTGTGGGCGCATCTGACAAAGACCCTGTCCAGCGGCGACTTGGAGTCCTGCGCCTTGGAGGACTTCTCCTTGCACCAGGCCTGACCCATCTTGACCGTCGATCCTCTCCGGCTTGCGTATATGTATATATACACCTCGCTCACCGGTCGTCGCAGTAGGCCATCGCCGTCGTCGCGCGTCGCCTACTGTCCTGGAAAAGCGCAGCGGTCACTGTATCTCGTCCGACTGACGAACGCGTTGTATATCGCCTCGCGGAGCGTGGAGTGTACGACTTCTTTTTCTTTTTTTTTTTTTTTTTTTTTTCGAGGTTCGGCTCGAGCGGCCACTGCGGTTTCTATCTCGCGCAAAAAGCTCGATGAGCCTAAGTGGATCTTGTTCGGCTCGGATTATATGGAGCTTCGGGAGCCGAGGTTTTGCCGCGCTCAAGCGAGCTAATGGCTGTGACTCGTCGTTTTGGGGAATGCCCGGAATGCGGATCGGAATTCGGGCTGGACTGGTTTGTTTATTTACAAAGTAACGTTATTTAGTTAATTTTGTTTTAGCTCTTTAGAGCTTTATTAAGAAGTTTCGTTATGTACATATATAGGTTTCGGAATAAATTTTTATTGAGGCGTTGAAGCGGGAAATGAAATTTATTAATAGATCGAGGAAAGTTTTTGTGAGTTCATAATCGGGTTTGCTCTGCAACTAAGTCGGCAAGTTTTTTTTTTATGAAACAAAAATCAAAACGTTTCAAATTTTCATGACACGTAACCTAACGTGTCTGCGAATATAGGATTACTCGAAAGAAATTGTAGGAGTATATAATTACAAAGAAAGAAACTTGCTTTGCGGACATTATGAAAGTATGGTTTAAAACATTGAAGAATATCGTTAATTTTTTAATATTTATTCGCCTCAAGATAAAGGTTTTATTTCTATACAGAATTTAGTTTTTAAATAAAAGTTTCACTTTGCAAGGTTGCCTTAGTTATCGTCGGTTTTATTTCTTTAACTATTAAAATTAGAGCTAATTGTTAGAAAAAGTGCACCGCAAAAACATACATTTTTGCTGCGAACTAATTCAACTATGGATCTAAACGGTCTTTCAACGGCCATAAAATGTAATAAACAAGTCTAGATAAATTCCGGTAATTTTCCTACTTGACGCAGAAATTATTTTACAAAACTCAGATGTACAATATTAATTATAATAAGAGAGTATTACAGTTACAAATGCCTGATAAGTAAAGTGTAATGCATGATTGCTATGTGAGCGCGAAATCCTTCTCCGAGCGGTTCCCCAATAATTGCATTATAAAATAAATTTTAACGAGTACCTTCGTAACAAAAGCATTGAATCATAATATAAAAATAAACAGGCAATTAATATTACATAATTTAATAAATTTAATTTATTCCCGTGTATTATAAGGATACTGTAACACGCCTTAATTACACGCCTTACAACACGTAACTCTTACTTTTATTAAACGTATTACACTTCTCGTACTACCGGCCGGCGCGATACGACATTAAAAAAGTTCTCCACGAAACTAAAACACGTACAAACGTACGACTCGGCCAACACGTCAGTCGGCTTGATTCTTAACCCATATAAACCTGCTCGGCTCGTAAAATCCTTTTCTCTCTCTCTCTCTCTTTCTCTCTCGGCCCACATCGAGAGAAGGAACGGAACGAGAGTCGGGAAAAAAAAGCGGAGAAAAAAAAAAGCGGTCGGACCCTTCGGGGGCCTCGCGTCGGCATATCCAACGCCCTGTAGCATGAATGGACGCGGGCGTAGCTTATTCACGTGCTCCGCGGCGAGCAGGGCCTTGAAGTTTTACGCAACCGGTCGAGATCCCCCGCCGTTTATACGATCGGCGGGGCCCGCCGCGCGTCCTGCGCACATTTCGGTGAAA
>UCOM01000699.1:0-64698 GCA_900474385.1 Ormyrus pomaceus | reverse complement strand
TTATATTATAATATAATAATATATAGAAATAATAATAGATAGAAGACTTGGCCGGATGGACGGACGGAGACCCGAACGGACATTTGAACTTTAATATTATTTAATGAAGATTGCCGAGAGACTGTTTTACTACCTCGAATTCAATTCCCTGATTCATTTGTTTTCAGCAAAATTGATCCGACGTTTGTTCGAAAAAATTCCGCGTTCAATCTACGGTGAAAGCAATTTTTCTCAAAAACCGTTTAGAGCGCTGGTATAATTAGCGTAAATTACGCGTAATTAAGAAGGAACCTTTAATTACGGGGTAAAAAACGGGGCAGAAAGCGAAGAGAAAAAGGGAGAGAAAATAAGAAAAAGCGGCCTTTGCCGGGCTTATCTTTCCCGTATCCGGCGTCCCTGCGCATACATTTAAACTCGCTCCTCTCCCCAAGTCGTATCGCGCTCCCGACGCACCTCCGAAATCCGCGCGGACCAGATGCTTATCTTCCTCCCCCCCAGAAGAAAAAGAAAACGAGGGTCGGCCGGAGTCTCGTAGTGGCCGGAGGCGCCGGAGAAAAGTAGCCGGGCAGCCTCGGCCCATAATCGATTGTCGTCCGATAGTACTTGGAGAGCGCCAGGTTATATTCCGAGTGGGGGGGCGTCAAAACTAAAGTGCCTCGTAAATTTTCCGAGGCGGCTTGTTTCTTTTTTTGTTTTTTTTTTCGCTCGCGGCGCACAGTCCTTCTTCGTTCGCTCGTAAATTCGAGGCTTTTGTCGCGATCGCGAATGCGTACTCCCCTGTATGATTTGTAGATGGGTGCTTAGATAATGGTCGCGAGCGCCAGATTGACTAACGCGCGGCGATGCTCTCGCGGCCGACTATCTCGACATGATTGAGTTCTGCGTGACGTGCCGCTGGCTCTTTCCATTAGCTAGCCCTTTATGACTTCTCGTTCCGTGCCGCGTATCGACCCGCTTTATGGACCTCGTACGTATTCGAATTTTGATGAAAAAACGTTACTAACATCACTCGAAAGAGTCACGCACAGCAATAAGCGATTGATAAAATATACTGACTTAATAACCGGGCGGACCGTCGACAGCTAAAGATTCATAACGGCTCGAGAGCAAAACAATTTTCCAAGCCGTACACGTCAAGGAAAAGGAGGCCCGAGCCTCGCCGAATTTCCGAGCTGCTTACGCGCGCGGAGGGTCGTGTAAAAAAATGCGCAGGCAGAAATCTCTCTCTCTCTCTCTCTCTCTCTCTCTCGGCCCACGCAGCACCCTCTTTCGCCCTCGCGTGCGAGCGGGCGCACGTGCCGCCCGGCTACTCCTCCTTTTTTCTTCCGGGCTCGGGAATATGACGCCCTTGCCATTTGCCGCAGTGTAAACAGAGGCGGCGGCCGGCACGCGAAATCAAGCGCGGAATTCGCATGTGATTAGTCGCGCGGCTCGGATTTCGACGTGCTTCTTTCGGCGAGGCCTTTTCTCGCTTCTGTTTGCGCGGATGGAAATTCGTCGGTGAAAAGCGATTTACGGAGTTATCAGCCCGGCTCGATTTAAATATTAAATGTCAGTTAGTTTGCCCGTTAAATTAATCCGATAAATTGATACGCCTCGGCGAACGGTTTTGCAAGCAAACTCCCATCACCGGTTATATATCCGAAATACATATCCTGTGATCGCCGCTCAGTCACTGCGCGCATCACCGGTAAAATCTATCTCTGGATTCCGTGAAATTATCGGGAATCCGCCCCCGGGGCAAGAAAACCCATCACCAAAGGGAGTGAAGGAAAAGCAGGGGAGGAGGGGAGGGGGGCGACTGCAGCGGAAGCGACGCGGCAAATGGAAATGCCAAAATTGGCGTATCGTTTTCTCCGTTAATTAATATCGGGTTTAGCTCTTCGTTTATCTGATGTAAAACTCGACTGCACATCGAAAGTGAAAAGATCCTCTCTGGTTAATCTTGATCTATATCGCGCGTAAAAAGTGGAGTCTAGACAATACGAAAGCGAGATCTGGGGAGAGGCTTTATAGGCTCCCCCTAATTAAGCGACTTGCACGCAGAGCCTCGAGTCTGCCTTTGTCGAGCGGATTATCCGCGCGGAGCGGCTGCCGCTCCGATTATCCTAAGTACATGAAGCGTTCGAGCTCTCTCGACGTCGGGCCGCGGCAGAATTGAAGTAAGGCAGCTCCGGCGCCGCTTACCGGATATTCGCCTACGCACGTTTTCGGGGGCTTAATCGTGCGGAAGGATAATATTAAACGAAGACCCGCTTGCCAAATCGCAGCTCTTGAACCTCCCCCCTACCCTGTTTTCCGCGTTTGGAGAAATAAAAATTCGATAAACGCTCCTTGAATTTCTCGCAAAGGACCCCCAGGGATAAATTTGACAAAGAGTTCTAATTCTCGGGGAAGAAGGAGAGTAAATCCATCACAATCAGCCTCGACGCTTATCCCGGTAACACACTGCATACACATCTGCGCCACGCGGCATTCACTTACCCGGGGAGTGCTCGTGCTCTCGACGTCGGTGCTGTCTAAAGTTTCAAGCGGGCTTCTTCCGGATAATTAGTTCGGGGCTCGAGCATCTTCGGCGACACCGGCAGCATCTGTAACCAAAGCAAGAGACTCGCTAAGTAAGACGGAGATACACCAGGGGGCGAAAGCCTTTTCGCCCGAACTGCTTAATCGGCGACTCGTTAAAATTACTCGCCGCGGTTTTCGCCACTCCCAGGCCAATCGGCGACCGAATCAATTTGCCCCAAGCTCTGAGCCTTTGAGAAGCTGTTTCCAGTTTTCCGAGGCTCTTGCGGTAGCCAAAGAGCTTCGAGGGGCTATCGATTTTCCTCGAGTAAGTAAGATTCGTTGGGGCGCACTTTTCAAACTAGAGTTTGAATTTATCGCTTGCAATTAGCGCGAGGTGATTCGAGGAAATGTGGGCTAAGCGCGTAATAATGTCAAATTTTTTAAAAATGTTTAGCTTTTGCCGCGGGTAAGTGTATTTTGAAAACTCTTTCACCAGTCGAGGTAATACTGGAGGTGCAATCGTAGGTCGTCATAAAAAATTTATAGTCGACCTTCGGTTTTACTACGGCACAAGCACATTATGCTCGCTTAATATTTTATTTATAGTTTCCTTATTCAGCTGTATTTGAATGAAAAATCGTTAAGATAACACGCCTCGAGCGTATAATTCTAGTGTTTTACACAAAGTATTGCCGAATGAATTATTCAGCTCGTCTATATACACATAAAGGATAAAAAAACGCGTTGACCGCGTCAGCAAGCTTTGACACTCCTCGGCAACGCAGCGAGCTGACCAAAGAAATCTTGGTCGGCTTTTTTTCCACTTGGCGGCGGGCGTTGCGTCTCCTGCGCATAAAATGAAAGGGACGCCGAGCCGGTAGTGTAGGTCGAGAGGCTCCTTAATTAAAGGGAGTCTAGTTTCGCGGGCGAACAATGGGGAAAACCGCGAGAAGTAAAATAACGCCGGGCCATTAGCCGGATTAGCGCCGAGCCACGCCCGCTTTCGGCTGTGTGCCGGCGCTTTTTCTTACCCGAGGAAGGAGAGAATTCGATTTTCGTAATTAGCGACAGGGTTATCAAGTGCCAGGAGAGAGAGGTGCGACGATTATTTCCTCGAGAGTTTTCCGCGGCGAAAACTTGCCGCTTGTTGCCGCGCTCTGCTACCCTCGTATAATTAGATGAGAAACTTATATTCACTTCTCGCGCCGCTTCATCCCCCGCTTTTTCTAAGTAAAGAGACGAGTTCATTCCACACCAAATAAATAGCACGATAATATTCTTCGGCAAAGTTTCGAGACGGGGAAAATCCTCAAACAGGCGGTTTAATCACGGCTCCGGACAGCGTAAAGCGATAATACCGTCCGGCAAAGTTGAAATCCGAATTGATGGAGCTCGGCCGCGCTGATTGTTCTATTATTGCGCGCGCGCAAAAAAAAGAATGATTAATTCCCCGCGAGCGCTAATATCGGCCGGGTGAATAATGGCGAGAGCGGAAGGCGAGCGAAAGTTTGGGAAAGCGAAAGCTCCCGGGAAATCGAAGCGAGAGAGCGCCGGCCGGACTTTCTCCCTCGCCGCCCTCCCGAGCTTTCGCTTTTTTGTTTTTCTTACGGATGGCCCGGAGGGCAAAGCTCTGCCCCGGCTATATACTGAATAATTGAATTCCCCCATTTTGCAAGGGGTTAGCTTACTTCGCAAGCGGCAAGCGGCGATCGCGCTCCGTTTTTCGCGGATTTTCCTCCGACTGGCTTCAAAGTAAACAGACTTTAATTTTGTTGCGTTTATGCAAAGCGCTCGTTTTCGAAAATACCGCCTCCACCGTGTATCACGACAATCGTCGCGTTGCCGTGAAAGATGGCTCGATAAATCACAGACAACTGCGGGAAGAAAATGCATTAAAACTCGAAACGAAAATAAGAATTTTTCTCGATAATTTATCGGCCGATAGATTCCCCCCCTATAAATCAGTTATCACGCTCGAAGACGTCGTTAAGCTTGAAAGTTGGAAACGCGCGTTAAAACGCACCTAAAAATCCCTCTTTCCCGAGTCATTACTAGTTTGCGAGCGCGATAACCGCCGAAAGCAGGGGGCGGAGCGGTCAATAACTCAAGCTTTTCCCAGTCGCGAAAAGAGGCATTAAGACAAGTTTCTCTCTCTCTCTTCTGTATATAAAATTTCGCGCCTTTTACGAGGCAGTGCGCAGCCCACGTTACAAGGGAAAACATAATGGCTCGCGCAGGTTTCCCGCTGTTCGACAGCGAAACTCGCTCGCTTCCCCCCTTTTTCGTGAAGCTTCGAGGCTCTCTTTCTCCGGCGAAAGGAAAATCCTAAGGAAGTAAGCACTCGCGCAAGAAATTCCGCATTGTTCTCCTCGGGAGGCAGAGAGGCTGAGCGAGGATTATCGGCGAACTATGCTTATCTGTCTACGCTTGTCTGTCTATAGGGGATTTTACGCGCGCGCCGGGAGGATTTGCATTTCGGCAAAGCTCTCTCGCGCGGCAAGCTTTACGCGGGGAGCGCTCGAAAAGCCCTCCGCGTTCGAAGGGACGCATTAAATTTAGAAAATAGGAGGCTCGCAACGGCTCGCAACCCCGAAATCTCGTTAGTCGAGGGCGGAGATAAGGCCGCGCGAGGAAAGAAATCGGAATGCGGCCTATAGAGGTGCGGGACGCGCGGGCGCGCGGGGGCGTGATAATTCTAGGGCTCTCGAGAACACCCTCGAGCGTTCCCTTTTCCGGCGGGGCGACACACGGGACCGTTAATTGGTCCGACTTTGGCGCTCTAGTTGGCCACTTTGTCGCGCTCCCCTTTTTTTTTTTTCTAGATCGCCAGCTATGACTCTCGTTAACTCATGCCCTTTTGCAGGGATGTATGGCCTGCTGCAGCAGACCGCATTTTTCGGCTAATAAAGCCGAGAGGCCTTTATTTCATTAAAACTTTGCCAATTTCGCTTGGGAGCCCATCGGAGGGCATTAAAGTTAATTTAAGGCAAGAATCGCGCGGTTCGTTTTGCGCGAGAATAGACGAGGCTCCTCCTCGGTGTCCTCTTTAATCGAATTAGGAATCGATTAAGGAAGGGCCAAAAGCCTTCTGGCGGGAGAGGCGCGAGAGAGAAGGCCTTTCGTAAATCCATCGAGGCGAACCACTTAAAACGTCGGAGCAGTTAAGAGAAAGCCGCAGATAAAGAAAACGGACCGAGAAGGGAGCTCGAATAAATACTGGAAGCTCGCTCGGGAAGGAGGAGGACTTTCTTCGCTCGGAGATTGAAAAAAAATGTTATAATACCGTTTCTCTCCCAGCTTTTATTTACCCCCGCTGATTCCTTTCAAATTAAATGGGGATCACAAGTAATTAAACTAGCTGAATTAAAAGCCTTGTGCAAACGGATAGAGAGAATGATTTAGTGTACATTCTAGAATTTTTTTGGCGCGGTCAATAATAACACCGAGAGTCGAACTTTTCTGCCGCGTGCTGCAAAAGCAATTTATTCGGCGTTAAGTCCCTCCTCCGCGCCCAGTTTGTTTTTTTCGATCACCTCTGAGCCAAAGTTTTCCGACTGTTACCGTCGAACCGCGACTTTCCTTCGCCGACTTGCTTTAACTTCCTAATCAGGCTTTCTGCGGACGTGACATTCCAAACTTTTCAAAGCGACTTTGTCAGACTGCAAAAATTAACGTGCTCCGAAGAGACGCTCGGAAAAAAAGGGCCAAATATCATTCTCCGGCCTTCCTCGAATAAAGGGGTCGGCTCGCTTAATTAATGCCGCCCCGGCGAATCGATACACTCGAACGGCTGCGGGGCAGAACGTTCGATTTGCTGGCCGGGCTGACCGGGGGTGAAAGTGCGGGCCCTTTGAAGCGAGGGCGCGCCACGTGGACTGGCAAATGGGAGTGCAGAGGCACGCGGTCAAGCTCGGACAGTCGGAGCTTTTTGCCATTCGGCCAACCGGGCGAATACAGTCCCGGAGGACAAAAATTAAGCGGAGCTGAATTATCCGAGGACGTGTCGCTTGATTAATAGTCCCGGAGCTCGGAAGTCACTCGGCACGCGAGTTCTCGCTCGATCAGGGCTCGGTCGCGAGAATTATTTGAGCATTTTAATGCCTCTCGCGTGTTTAGCCAGCTGTGGTGTATACGCCGAAGGTTTCCGAGGTCGGGGAGGGACGGCTGGAAAACAATTCCGCGACGCGACGGCGGCGCGTTGCATCGAAAATCCCGGTCAATCGCAGAGAGGCACCTTTAATCCGGGATATAGCCGCGCGGGCGATTACATCTCTCGTCGCTCTATTCAAATTCAGCGACGCGTACACGGGACATGCAGCTAATAAATTATCCGCGGCAGAGAATGTAGGAGGAATTTTGATGCGCGCGACTCGCCGCTCTAAGCCAATCTTTTTTCGTCCTCTCCGTTTTTTTTCCGCATATTTTTTTTTTTGCGGCCTTTGAAGATACGAGCCCGAACCGCGCGATTTAAATACGTTAACATTTTCTCCCGTCTCTGTGTATATGATGGGCTCGCGACTGTTTTTTTCATTATTCGTCCGCTCTTTGAGCCGACGCTGCACACTGCACGCCCCTTTCTCCTGGTTTATAAACTTTGTCGAGAGTCACGCGCCTCTGCATGCGAATCCAATCCAAAAACGGGGGAGACACATTTCGTTAAATGATGTTACGCTTATAAGCGCGAGTTCGTCTACTCTGTTTAAATGCTTACTTAACAGGTCATTTGGCGAGCTGATCAAAATGCAGATGATTAATAAATATGCATGCATAAAGAATTATTAATATGCATGAAAGACACTTCAAAATTCCTGACGAAAAGCTGTTTTCAAAAATTAATATTCAAGTATACCTTTTATCATTACGTGCACATCAATATTTTTATTTTAATGTCGTTTTAAAAGGTTTTCTCGCGCTGAAAAGCAAACGTCGAAAACAAGAACTTTATTGAATTAACTCTCGCGAGCAAACGAATGCGCGAAAATATTCTAGCCAACTTATCGGATGGTGCGCTCGCAGGTACGCACAATTTATGGGACAATTTTGTAATAATAGGAATTTGCAAAAGGTTCATAATTATTGGGCTTTATGGGGTTTGAGCGGGCCTTAATTATCTCGCGATTTACGTTACTGTAGGCACGGGCTTTGCGTAAACATCATTACGAGGAAATAATGAGCCTTCCGCTTTGCCTGAGCGGCACCGTACCGAACCTTATAGACCGGCCGAATCAGCTGACGCCGATAAACTTCGCTAAATAAGCGGCCGATTCTGTTTTCATAGCTTTTTACCGATAATAAAAAAGCGTTCAAGTTCGAGCATAAATATTTACCTGTCGGAGATGAAAAATTAATTGGCGGAGGAAGAATTCGATTATAAAGTGAAAAATTCTCATTAAACTATTAGAATTTAAAAAACGAATTTTGCAATCACAAATTGTATATATGAATATATTTATATTACTGTAATAACATTAAACACGTGGCGAGTTTCTGAAGTATATTTAACCGGGACGCTTCCTAGTGAGCGAATTTAATATTCATTACTTGAATAATTATTTAGTGCTCCAGGATAAGTGCCAAATGCAACGCTTCTCGTTAAAGCAATTGCAATTTACAATTATATAGTTTATTTTTACGCGGTACTCGAGAGCAAGCAAGCAAGCACATTTTGTTTATTCGTTAATGAAAGGAAGAACTTTATTACGAACTAACCTCAAGTGGAAATAAATGTTGTTTCATCAAAATCAAAGCTTGGAGCTTAATTAATGAAATTTATTCAAAAGCTGATGCTTAATTGCACCTGATTGTTCTTGAAATACAAATGACTCGGGAGCTGCAAAATTAAATTATGAAGCGGAGGAAGAAAGCAGAGAAGAGTATATATCCACGATCCTCTTTAAAATTTCATTAAAGCTGTGATTTCATAATTCGATTTTAATAACTCTCCTCATTAAGATGCATTCTTTATTAAAAAATTAAACAAACTTTGAAAAAATATATCTAAAAATCTGTGAAAAGTTTTATTAGAAACTTGTTACGACACTTGGATCAAGAAGCAAATTCCTTTGTATTTCTGAGCAAAGTTGCCTCGTCACCCGCCAATTTGCAAAAACAACAATAATCAAGTTTACCAAAGACGCAGCGAGCAGCCAAAGACACCGCCACAATATCGCGCGCTCGTCATTCTCCGCGGTGCTTTTTGTGCGCCGCTGTCTCCGCGAGAAAATTAGCAAATTCAATGGGGGTGTCACTTTCGGCATCTGCGCCTTCCGAGGGGCGAGACGCGCACAAGACTGTCTGTCCCGACAATGGAGAGAGAGCTTCGAGACGTTTTTCCCTTTGTGCCGCTGCGTCGCTTCTCGAACGAGCCTTATGACTTATATAACTTTATAAACGACGCGCTTGCCATCCAACGTCACCTTTGGTTTATCTTGGAACTGTCAATACCTCTTTCTTCCTTCTTTTTAACTTTCCTTGCAAAAAAAAATAAAAAATAAAAAATAAACACGAAAAGAGCCTTTTCCCATCAGCGCCTCCTTTGTGCGCCTTCCGACTTTTGTGCTTCGGCTCGCGAACAAAGGTCAGGAGAATCCGTCGTTTTGACTCATCGCGCCAAGGAGAGGAACGCATCGGCAGCCGCTTTGGGAAAAATCCTATTTGCCGAAACAATGCGACTGTCGCGCGCGAATCAAAGGCGCGCGAGGGAGCAGCCGCGCAAAAAGCAGAGGGAAATTTTCCTTTTCCCGGTAGAAGCGAGGCTCGAAAGCTTTGTGATCGGGGAGAGAGAGAGAGAGAAGGGCGAGTGTCGCTGACACGTCGATCAGCCAGCGGCGGGAATTTTTTCCGAGAGGTCCGAGTGCAAGTGTGCCCGAAGCTCTCTCGGATCAAATGGGATATTCGACGGGCCCAGTGGTCGGGTGAGTCACGATTTGCGGGAAAGCTTATCCGCGATTTCTGTTTATCATTTTTTCAAAATAAAATCCCCCGTCGTTCTAAAAGCAGCTTACCCCTCTTTTGTTTGCGAAGGGTATACGAGCGAGCGAAATATTGATTAAAGCAGCGAGGACCAGCTATAAAAAGGTAAAAAAAAGCCGTAAAGCGATAAAAAGCGACCGATGCGCAGAGATCTCTAGAGGAGGAAGCGGAGGCTCGAATGAATGAATGGACATTAGAGTGGAAGTCTCGTTATCGGGATGACGCGTCGCGCGCGCGCAGGAAACTCGAGGCTTCGTACGCGAGAGAGTAGGCGGTCCGGGGGAAAAACGTGGCTATCGACTCGCTCTCGCCTCTCGCTTATTGCTCCTCCGGCTCTAATCCGGCGCGCCAGAGATAAGGAATTAGAGCGCCAGGCGAATGCACTCGCTTTATCGACATCCTCTCCCCTCCCACCCGCAAGCATTAAAGAGACGGCCTCTCTCGGAGTCGAGCGTTGAGCGAGGTAATCTCCTCTTTTTTGCGAATTTACTCGGTATACAGACAGTCGTGTATCTTCCGCTTTCGAAATTCGAGGCGCGCCGAAATCATTCGAGCGAAACGCTGATAAACGATAAGATAATATTGTGTGCGGTTTCTCAGATTTGAATTATAGTAAAATTTCCTGCAGAATCGGCATCGCGGTTCATCCAGTGTATTTATAGGGTGCCGCAGTCGTAATCACCGACACGGACGTTGATTGTCACCGCTGAGTTTTCGCTGCGCGGATGAATGCTTAGCGCCGTTAAACCCGCCGGGAAACACCGGCGAGCAGTAGTATAAGCGCGCTTCAATCCGACAGCGGACTCGCTCGTCGGGCAGTCAGTGTCGTCTTTTAGAGAACTACAGTACGACGATTAATCGTAACAAACAAAATCAGAGATAAACACTCTTAAATATGAAATTTGCGATTTTTTTTTATTTTTATTTTAAAATAATAGTATCGATTGTTTTTTTTAATTCTCTATAAATCAAAAATTACAAATATTTCAATAAAAATTACTAAACTTTCTGGCAATGCAAGCACAGACTGCCAAAACCCAAAAAATTCCCGTAGTTTTAAATAAATTTTACTGAAATTTCAGGAACATTTAATAAAATTACACGAATTTTTACTAAAATTTTGTTAAAATTTACTAAAAAGTATGGTAATTTTTTTTAAAAATCGAGTAAAAAATGTTATTAACAGCATTTTTGAGAGTATCAGACAATCTTTGATTACTAAGAAATTAATGATACGCGCACTCGAACTCGTTTTAGATGCATCAAAGCTTTAGAAATATTCCAAGATAAAAACTGCCGTTTGATAGCACTAATAAAATTAATTTGGTTTATCAGTTAAAGGAGTGAGTCCATAATAGGGCTAATCCCCAAAGTCCCATATCTCTCACTAATCTTCCAAAAGAAGATAAATACGTCCGATAAAGGCGTTCGATTACGGCTGTCCAAAGAGAAAGTAGCGCGCAAGATGCTCGGAGAAAGAAATAAACCTAACGTGCGTACGAGCCTGCCTCCTGTAAACAGGCTATATACCGAGTCCAGGCCAATTCCCGGCGGTGTCCCTCCGCACGATGATAAATAATCGCGACGCAAGCCGAGAGAGAGAAAGAGAGAGAAAAGTCCTCGCGGCGGCGATGCTTCCCTATGACTCAGCCTGTCTCCATGGTTACTGAAACGAGAGAATTGCATGACGCTGCTGCTGCTGCTGCTGCCGCCCCCAAGTTCCTACTCTCCAATTCATTTCACAGACCGGACGACCAGTTTTTCTTTCCTTAATTCCGCTGTTCCGATAGTCCTGCCTCGGTTATTAATCTTTCCGTTTCTTAGGCAAATTGCCCAGAATCCAGCTAGAGCTTCATTCGATTGAATGTCATTTCTTGTAACTAATGCATTCCTTCGTCTGTAGTTGCACATCTTAATTAAATCCTTCAAAAGAACTTAATAGGAGTTTTTTTTTTCAAACCTTCATTTATAATATACGTAACGGTATCAAATTGCTTTCAACCTTAAAAATCGGGCAAAAAATTGAAAGCTGCTCGCGCGGTAAAGTTGCGGAGCGAACAGGAGCTGCGAGAGTGCGAGAAAAAAGCGGCGAGTGGCGCGCGGAGAGCGCGAAATTGGTCGTTCGGATATTAATTGCGCTCGTCGGGTATTTAATTTCGCGGTGCGCTCGTCGCAAAAGTGAAAGCGCGCTCTTTTTCTTCGATCCCTGGGTGGCTCGTCGAGCAAACGGATATTCTGCAGCTGCCGCAGCCCCGCGGGTCGGGTGAAACTTTGCCGGGAGCGCGACGATCTTCTTTTGCAATTGCCCGGGAGCTGGTGTAACGGCGGCGAGCAAGTCGCCATTGAAACCACGAAGAAATTTCATTTCGGCCCGGTAATTATGCGCCGAATTTTCAGAGGAAAGCCCTAATAAACAATTGATTGAATACTGGACATTTCCCCGCGGAAATCAACCGGAGGCCGATAAATCGGACTCGGGGCGAGCTTCGAGTGCGCCGTCCATTGCTTGATTTCCGAGGCTTTGCACATACGTCATACGGGCAATCGAGAAAAGCAGCCGGGGTACAAAAGCTCGGCCGCCGTATACATTAGATATCTATATAGAGCGCTTTTAAACTCGCGAGAGACATATATATCGCCCGAGGAAAGTGCCGACGACAGGCACGCGTGCGGTTTTCTATGGCTCTTTCTCGCACTCGAGTCTGCTTTCTTTTATTTATCAGCGAATCTGCGGATTTACGAGCCGGCTGTAAATTGGATTTGCGCGGGAGCCGTCGAACCTTTTCGCGCTTTTTCCCTTTTACACTCCACGCGTCCGCCTTCTACATATATATATATATATATTTCAGTCGTTATATTTCAATCGTTATTCCGGCCGCACTTTAAAGAGATTAAAGCCGGTGCGCGCGGTGACTTACAGCGATTTATTGCCTCAAAAATCCTTCAATTTCCCGGTTAAGCTAAGCAGCCGTTATCCGGGTCCGCGCTATTAAGCTTCAAGGTGGCGCGATGGCATATAAAATTGCGGGAGGCGCGGTATAAATGGCGATTAAATAAATCTCGCTCTCTCTCCTCCCGGCGCGCGTAAATATATATTGGTCGCGTGCGCTCAATAAAGCGGCGCCGGCATACGTTATATTATCTAAGCGTCTCACCCTCGCGGCCGGTGCAACGTCCCCCGCTCCCCCCCCCCTCCCTCTGTGTAATCCGCTCGAAGAAAAAATCGATCTGCGGCCGGAGGGAGAGAAGAATTTCGTGGCGGCGGCGGCGGGCGCTTTTTCTCTCGCGCGAAAAGCGAAAAGCCCGCCCGCCCGTCTACGCAGTCGCCATAGAAACCACGTGCTTACTTCTTCTAGGGGGACACTCTCGCCCAAGTAGGAAATAGGCGAGTTTCTTCTTTTTAACTGGAGGGTACGTGTTCTGGGTTTCAAGTACTCGGCGCTCCAGAAAATCAATTAGCTTTCGCAGGAAGCTCGTTTGGCAGACTTTTATTTTACGCAAATTCAAGTTTAGAGTTTACGAAAAAAAAGGGGAAGATTCTAGACTCCTTGGTAAAATTACTGGCAAATTTTTCAGCTCGAAGGGTACACTTGAAATTCGGGAATTTATACCGCATACGAACGGCTTTCCATTTCCCGCAAGGAGCGCGAAGCTTTTTCCGAACTTTTGTGGGTTTGATGTATGTTCCGAATCTAGATCTGTTATCTCGTGATTGATGGTTGATTTTCGGCAAAGCCATAAGAAATCCTTTCCCCTTTTTTACTTGAAAATCTTGGAAGAAACGTGTCGCGACGGGCTTTGCCGAAAAATGATGTCATTTAGGAAAATATTCAATTTCCAACTACAATAATGAAGCGTAGAATGGCCCATACACAGTTACAATTGCGGTTCAGCAATCGGAAATGAATTTTTCGCTTTTGAACGGTGTAATTAAAGCTTGACCAGCGCACTGAGCGGCAAATTTAATTTAAACCAACTGCCGAGTGAACACGGGTGCATTAGAGCAGTGGTATAATGTATTGAGTAATTATATTTACATGCCACTAAACACTGTCCACACAGAAATGATAATAGTATAATTATTGTTTCAATAATCCGATCGCAAACGAATTGATCAAGCACGAAGTAAACAGGCTCTGCGCGAAATTAAAAGACGGCTTATGCAAGGCTCTTCGTCTCGAGCAAAAACTTTGAAAGAAAGATTCGTAAGGAGCGACAGTACTTTGCCGCTGTAAAAGAAAAACGGGATAGGGAAGGGGGGTAATCGCGGCGGCGAAACGGAGGAGAAAGTTTCTCGGGCCACATGGACGGGCCGAGGGAAGGCAATAAGAAGCAAACACGTGCTTCCTGGCCTCTCCCCGGATTTATGTGATTGTCGAAAATCGATCGATCCCGACGCCCCCGAAGTAAAACTTTCCTCTCCTCCTCGACGTCACCCCCTCGGCACTTCTTTCCGCGTCTTCAACACTCTCACCTCGAAAGAGCCGCTGTACACACTTGGAGCTTATACGGCTGCGAGGGGATGCATTTCCCGGGGTTTATGAACGCTCTTGCTTGTCATTATCCTTGTATATACGAGTTTTTCTGAGTCGTATATTATTTTCTCCTTTGGGGCTTTTGGCCAATCTTGAGATATTACAAATTTTACTGCTTCGAGCAATAAATTGCAGTGCGTCAAAAATTGAACGATAAACCTTTATTGCTGCACTGCGAGCGAATAATTAGCTGCGAAACGTGTCCGTAATCGAAAAAATTGTACTTGCAAATTCATTTCGCATTAGCACGTGGGAGAACACCCTGTGCACCCTCTCACCGAAAGTCATTCCATTTTAATAATCGAATGAAGGCGAAACAAAGAGAATAATCATCCGGTAGCTGAAAGGCGTTATTGAGGCATCCTCGTGGACGCATGAATCAGTGGTTATCGGGGAATCGTATATCCTGAAAAACGACTCCCCGGAGAGGACGCGCGCGCGAATGCAAAAAGTCAGGCGCGTACGTATAAACCGACTCCTAAAAGGAAAGTGCTCGCACGAGCGGAAAGTAAAAATCTCTCAGGGATTTTCCTTTTCAAGAAAAGGCTGAACAAATTCAAGCATTGCGTGCGTGGGCACGAACAGTGCGTCTTTTTGAATTATCGATTAAACGTACGGGCGTCGTGTCAATTGTTTTCGCATAATAAATATTTTATAATTCAATTCCTGCCAAACTCATCTATATTTATAAAACTTTGTTCACCGATTTACATATTAAATAACGATGTATCCGTAAAACGTATATATATATATATTATTAAAAACCTTTGCGTCAAGTTCAGCTATTTCCGACTGTATATTTTGCAGATTGCGAGAAAAGGAAAAAAAAATTGTGTACAGCCGCATCATAGGAAGGTATACACAGTTAGAAGGCCGGTACACAGACCCTCGGCAAAGACGTCTTTTCCGGAGGCGGCAGGAGGGGGAAGGACTCTCCGAGTCCCTAACCTAATATGCCCGGCGGCGACACGATGCGCCTCTTATTACAGGCGGACCGACTGGGGAATAACTTGCGAGAGTTGCGCACCTACGATTCTTGCCAGTGTGTATACACGAGTGCAAAACGGGATATATGTGTAATAACGAATTGCCCGAAGAGGAATTGCCGAGGAGGGGAATATTAAACGTTGATTTTGTAATGCGCCAAGGAAAATTCTCGAGGGTCTCGATGAATAAAGGACTCTTTCGCTATGTACATATTTAAATCTGTTGACTTTTTCAGCTTGATTTGAAAAGGGTAGATTTCATCCAGGGAGTGTCAAGTTCCTAGACAGAGTATCAATTTTCCGGACAGCCAAACAATCAGTCTAAATGTTTCTATATTGCGTTTAAATGTAGCTTTATGTTTAATTAAAAATGTCTCTTTCGAAAATTAAAGCAGAAATTGAAAGAGGGAAAAAAGGGACGGCTCATTGTTTGCCCAAGTTTCCATCGAAATCGAAAGACGTTTCGGGCTCGTAAAAATGAGCAGCACCTCCCCCGGTAATTTTTGTCATAGTCTATACAGGCAATAAAAGCTCGGAGCTCCACGAGCAAGGAGGAAGGGTCTCTTCCTTCCTGAGGGAATCGCGTCGGTCCTGCCAATCTCGTCCCCGGGGACTCCTCGCGAGGGGGGGCAAAGACTGGAAACGTACACACTTTGCCAGGCATCCCAACTTAGGGGCACTTTGACTTCTCTCGCTCTCGGCCTCTCTCTCTCTCTCTCTCTCTCCATTTCGGCGTGTTTCGCGCATGTTTTGCCCGAGTCCTGCGTCGTCTGCATTCTGCCTCCGAGTTAGTTACTTTGAAGTGTCGAACGCGCGAGAGCGCCTCGCGTCCAATTAGACCGAGCGAGCTTTATTGATAAACGAGGCCCTCCCGCTCTGCCTGCTTCCTCGCTCTGCTGCCGATGGTTATCGATAAGACGAGAGCGCGAGTTGTCGCTGCCGTCTTCTTTATTCATGGAACGACGCGTTTCAAGCTCGACCGAGTCAATTAAACGCTGTTTCGCGCGGGGAACGCTGCGCAGCGATTTTTAGGTACTTCAGTTCGTGATGTGATTTTCACGGATTTCAACGCGACGACGGAAATTTTCGAAAAAAAAATATCGCCTGGACATGCACGTGACATTCGAGTGATTTTATTCAAACAATTTATGCTTCAATCAGTATATAGCAGCTTTTAATTACGATTTACGTGGATTTCGACTTGTGCGCGTAAGAGCCTTGTATTTAAGAGGATGATTATCCAGGAAGGCAAATTGCTCGCAAAAGTTTTTCGCGCATAATTAAAATCCAATGCAACGTCAAGGAAGAAAAAGAAATCCCGAGGATTTTCAATGGCTTCTGAAAGTCGCAAAGCGCGGTAGTCCCAACGATCAGACGTTAAAGCGAGAGAGATCACTCGAAATTAATTGAATTCTCGGGGAAGAAGATATCCTGGGAACGGAGGGAGTGGGGGGGGGGGGGGGGGGGGGGGGGAGAACGAGAATCCGATGTATCGGATAATTGAAAATAACGCGCGCGCTGCCGAGGCTGTAGGCTTTGCGTTCCGATGCGCAGCGGCTCTCCATCGAAAGGTTGCGAGCTTGTTCGGACGAAGCGAAAATAAGTATCGCAAAGGGATGGGTTTTTTTTTTCACAATGAAAAGATTGGATTTTTAGTTGAGAAAAGGCCGCCGGGCACGCCGGATAAAAATAAAATATACCCAAGAGCGCTTAAATGATGCCCCGATAAACTATAGTTAAACGGAAAGAAAGCAAGAGGCTTTCGATGATAAAGAGCGAGCGTGCAGAAACGATGAAAAGCGGAAAGCTCGTGAAAAGCATCCATTATGCATTAACGAGGACCCGCTTGGAGGGGGGAGAGAAAATCAGGCTGAAAAACGCATTTCGCTGCGCGCCCATTGCTGTTGTCACGATCACGCACGTACTTTTCGTTCTCTCGTTTGCCTGCGAGCACGTACAGTCAAGCGCGCGCCGCTTTCTTGATCGTATATATCGACGTGTGTACACCCACCGAGACTTTCTGTACACGAGAGAGTCCGCGAATATAAATATTTATGGCTTCTATTATTGTCCTTTATACCTCTGAGAGTCTCGCCGAGTCTGCTTCTCAATCGAGTTTCAGCCCATTACTATTTAAAAGAGCTAAGAGAGGAAGCTGCGGGAAATGACGGTCACGCTCCTCATCCGCGCGGCGGCGCCTCCGCTCGTAAAAAAAACTCTCGGGGCGTGCAATTTTTTCGCGACGCGCGTCGCCTTTTTCCCAGGCCGCGTTCGCGCACCAGCTGGATTACAGGCGCAGAGAGAGAGAGAGAGAGAGAGAGAGAGAGCGGCAAGTATATATACGGGACGATGCCGGCCGATAAATTTATCCGGCGAAGGGCGCGGATAAAAATAGCCCGGCGAAACTGCGCCGAGAGCGAGAGAGAGAGGGTTTCCTTCGGAGCATATCCGGCTGACGGACACGTGACAATGGATCAGCTCGCTTATCCGCAGGAAAAGACGCCGGCGACGGGGCAGATCCGGAAAATTCAGCGGGTCCCCCCTCGAAAATAGATGCGCGGGCGTATATATCGCCGTGCGGTGCGGACCGCCGAGAGATTTGCTGCGGGTGTCTATTTTCTGAGGCGGCGGCCTGCAGACGCGCGGCGCTCCCCACAGCCTCCTCGCGTTATATACGAAAATAATGCGCCGGATAATTTGTTACGCGCGCGCGCCGCCGCTTTTATTATTCCGTTCTGCTTTTTATGCGCCGCCCAAACTGGAATTGATGATATTTTAACTCCCATTAGGAGATATATATACTCCGTTCTATGAATATTTATGAATTTAACGCCGGCGCCGCCGCAATTAGCGCGCATTCAATTTCGCGGGGATGATAATTTTGTTATTACTTGTTATATACGCGTTTAATTTCCACGCGAATTTCATCCCGCTCGCGCGTAACGCCGCCGTAAACCTAAATGAGCATCATCGAAGCCTCTGCGTGAAAAAAAAAGGAGAGGTAAAGGAGCCGGGAGGGGCAACGCACCCCGGGAGGTGAACGGAAGCGAGTAGGAGCTCGGCTCTTTTGTCCGAGCGGGGGCCTCGACCCCTTCCGCTGTCCTCTATTTAATGTAGAGGCGCGCGGGCGGCACTCTTTCTTCCTTCCCCGGCCGTCCCCTAATGAGATTGGGCCAAAGTTGGGCCGAGGCCGCTGCCCCCCCAGGCCTCCTTCTTCACTTGCACTTTTAATCTTGCGCCGAGAGCGGCCGCAAATTATGCAGAAATCGCCGCTATATCTTTTCTACCTCCGCGAGGAGGAGCGTTATAAGTGAATCGAGAAGACGGACCGCTTGATGAAGGCTTTTTTTCAGACACGACGGAGGAAATTTCTTCCTTTATAAACCGATAATCGCCGATTACGCGGCTCTTGAACTCCTCTTCGCTCTTCGGCGGTGGCAGTCTTGTATTTTGTGAAAGCGAAAACAGAATTAGCGCCGATTAGAATTCA
Organism: Ormyrus pomaceus; assembly: GCA_900474385.1. NCBI lineage: Eukaryota > Metazoa > Arthropoda > Insecta > Hymenoptera > Ormyridae > Ormyrus > Ormyrus pomaceus. The sequence goes on along the minus strand of UCOM01000699.1, from coordinate 46,207 downwards.
GGAAAAGTAGGAAGGAGCGGCAATTACAGGCAGGGCAGTGCGCCGTGAATAGCAAAATTCGCGTGCTCGTATCTCGGGGGCAGCATCGCCGCTCGGCCGCGTATCCCCGACGAAATTTTCCCCGGGTAAGATAGAATCTCGCCGGGAAGAAAAGCCATCGCGAGGAAAAGAATCTTCCCTCAATCTCTCCCGCAGCTTTCAAGAAAGTAATTATCTCGATTCTCGGTGCCCCTTTGCCTGACCCAGTATGCACAAAGCGCGAACGAGAAAACGGGAACACAACCGCGGAAACGCCAGAGAGGAAGACGTGGTGGCGTAAAAGGAGAGAGAGAGAGTAGAGAGAGCCCTGAAAGCTTTCCTGCATTTTTTACGTCCCGTATTACTCCGGTGTTTTTTTGCGCATTGTGCGGCCGGGGCCTCGAGTCATTTTTCAATTTTCCCGGGCGCCGCTTTTCCGCTGAATTTTTCGTGCGAGTGCTCTTTTGCGGCGAGTAGCGCGCGCGGCGACGTCGATTTCCGGTTGTCGCGCCGCCACCAGTTCTCGTCCAAATGGCTCAGCCTTTCTTAACCGCTTTTCCGGCTTAACGCCGCGGTCGCTCTCTGCGACGAGTTGACTGGAGATTTTTCGGCACTATACCGACTCTCAAAGGGCGCTGCTGACGAGTGTGCCTACCTTTTTTTCAAGTGTTTAATGGCGATATTTTCAGATTTTGCCTCTTAGCAAGTCATTTTTTAACAGCTTTTTCGTTTTAAATACATAAATAAATTACGATTTTGTTTACTTTCCGGATGTATTTTCAAAATTTCTTGTAGAAATAACCATGCTCCGCTTTTCTATCGGACGCATTGAAATCAGAATCGTAAACAAATAATTCGATATCCTGGGCATCTATATGTATATAAATTCAATCCCTCCGGCAGGACAATAGACTCGAATCTACAAGAAAAAAGCATTCAATTTCCCAAGGCGGCGGCGGAGGAAGATGAATAATTCGAAGCCTCCGCGCGCAGCTTTCCCGGGGATATTTCTATTTGCATATAATCTATCGGCTCTATCGCGTTTTCCAATCACGTTCAAGGTCGCTCGCCGATACAATGACGCCGTAATCGCCTTCATTATCGGGCGCACAAATTCGTCGCCGCGCGCCTCTCTGTGATATTTCCTGGCCGCGTCTTAAACGTGTGTATCTATGCGCGATAACTATGCGCGGTAATGGGCGTTTAAGGCGACGCTTTAAAAGTCCGGAAGGGAGATAAGATGCGTCCTTTTCGGAAAGGATCCGAGATTTTCCTCCGCCTCTCGTTTTCTCTTTCGGAGAGGAGTATTGAAATTTTATCGACGCCGATCTAATATTTGCCTTCGACGGGGGCTATTGACATTTACGTTTTAATAATAAGGGAGCTGAAAGTTTGTGCCGGGGAACGAAGAGAGTTTGGTAGGAATGTCACGCGCCTCAACAATTTCTATCGCGACGCGCTCACGTGGATGAGATTCCGTTATAAACGGCTATCGTTTATAAGCTGCCGCGGAATATACTCCTTTTTAGTGCAGTCGATTAGGCTTTCGAGCGGTGGAAGCATGCATTATTAAAATTACGTAATGCATCGGTTTACAGCTGCACTACCTCGCAGTTTCGAATTTAAATTTCAAATGAACGGCTTGCGCCTGGACTCGAGTCTAGTTATAAACAAATGAAAAAAGGCATCTGATTGAACGCTTTGGAAAATCCAGAGCGTTTAATAACTAACTAGACTCTCGCTTTGTCGAGCTGGCTTACCTTCCAGGCGTAAAGCCCGACGCGCCGGGCGTGCATATGCCTGTGCATATACATTACGGGATCGATCGCCCGATGCGAGAGGCCTCGGGGGGGTGTATAAAGTGTCGGGGGGGCCTCGTAAAAACGGTGTAAAACCACGGCTCTTTGCCGCGCGGCAGCTCTAATTTCGGCGGGGCGATGTAATTTTCCACTCGCGGCGGGAAAAGCCTGATGATGACGCGCCGCAGCCCGGAGATTCTGCATCTCGCGCTGACGATACGCTAATTTTACGACTCCGCGGCAGTGATACGCATCGGAAATAAATGCGTTTCTGCAGTTGTAGCTCCACCTCCCTGAATCCCTGAAAAATTGATCTCAGCCCGTAAGCCTGCGGGCGCGCATTCAGCGGGAAATAAGAAGGAAAAGGCGCGCGCATAAGCGCGAGAGGGCGAGCGGAATAAGAGGATAACAAGGTTACGGTCCGAGCAAAGGGCGCCTGGCCGCCCACGAACACAGAGCCGCGCGCACTAGTGTGCACCTATATACACGCGACGTTCATTGCACTTTGCTCTCGGGCCGGAGGAGCTCCATCGCGCGTTACGCGCCTCGTTGCGGCAGCACCGCCGCGCGATTGTTTGCTCGGGGACCGATGGTGCCACGCGAAGCCGAGATGATTTAATTAAGATGCGCGGAGAAGCCGTCTCCCCGCTGCTTTATGGCAGATTCTTGTCGCGTTCTCTCTCGGAGTGATGAGGAGCTGCGTTTCATGGCTTTAGCGTCACCGCGAGGCGAGTGAAAAGACTCTCTGTGGAAATGAGCTCTCTCTCTCTATCTCCGCGGAAGTATCCAAAGTCTGCGGGGGGAAAAATCCATATCGCAGCCGGCGGCGTTGGCTCGCATATAGAAGAATCCGCGTTCGTCGAGAAAAATGCACGAATTCCCGGATCTCTCTCCGCGCTGGGCCGCGAGGACGAAATCCGGCGATAAAATTCGTCGCGCGCTGCGCTACTCTTTTCCCCATTCGTATGCATGAGCCCCGCGAGAGTCTATATATGTATGTAAGCGCGGGACTCTCGGCGGAAAGGGACGATGACAGCCGCGAGTAAGTAAGCAGGAGAGAGAGAGAGAAGGAGAGATTAAGTCGCCGGGAAATTGGAAAATTGCCGGTGTCGGCCTCTTCGTCTTCCTTCTTCGCGCGGAGTAACGCAATTTTTGAAATTCAATCTCGACGCGGCTTCTTCCGTTCCTCTCTTATATATACTTAGCCGATTCGTTCATTCATAAGCTATTAGAGCGCTTGAGCTCTTGCGTAAGTTTCTTTATTTACATGCTGTTTGACAGTTTAATTAGTTCAGCTGAGCTTCTTTTTATATTTGTCGATCTGCGTGCCGTTGGTCAATATTTAATTTCGTTATATTTTTAGCAGCATGTTTTACATTTTATAATAAATAGCACCAACATTAATCAAAACTATAAAAGATTTGTATTCCATTAAATACTATGGAATTTATTTTTAACTTATTTTATTTCTCACTGGTTCAGTATCTGAAAAAAAAGAATCCGCTTTTCCAAATATTTTTCAGAAGCTTTGGATATAACGGCAACACTTTTAGAGCAACTCAATGTCAAATCGATAGCTGTTTTTATGTATCGCAAAACGAGAAACATACATGTATTGAATGAGTCTAGAAAATAATAAAGTTACTTAATCGAAAATATAAAAAAATCCATTCGGTATTAGTTGCGCAATCTGAAAGCTGAACGGCTCAATTGTATCCGAGCGAAGCCTTAAGCCCCGAAGAAACGATAAACGACAAACTCAAAAGACTAATTCCCACGAGCCCGTAAAAAGCGGCATAAAGAAGTCGTTATTACGAGCTCTTTTATTCTTAAAAAAACAAAATAAACTCCTCTCGAGGAGCGAAGAGCAGGAGGTAGAAAAAAGGCCCTTCTCTTTCGCTCTCCTCTCCTCTCCTGGCGTCGATGCGCGAGGCGCGCGCGCGCGCGCGGTCTCGTGAAATTCACGTGGAATTTATGTAGTCACTTGAGCGCGACGTGCCACGACAAATAAATCATTTCGAGGGCGGTCGCAATAGGAACTCTGCGCCGAGAGCGACTCTGCACTTTGGTTCCTGCCCGCCCGGCAACGGTCCGCGAGCACACGACTTCCAAACGAATCCGGAGAAAAAAGATTTTACGAGCTGCGTGCTGCTGCTGCTGCTGCTGCTGCGCGGCACATCGGAGGAAAAAGCGAGAGAGCCTGGCTGCGGAGCCGCTTTATAACGAGACAAATTCAGCCGGAGGGATATCGGATTCGACGCGCGGAGGTAAAATGAGGAAGATCGAGAGGCTGCCTTTTAGTTTCGTGGCTAAAGTCGTTGTATTTTCAGAGTTTTTATTATCTTATTAATTTATAGAAAGTTATAGATAATTTTTATTTAGAATTTATAAGGTTGGTAAAATCCATATTTTAACCTTTGTACGTTCTCTCTTGCGAAAGCAGCAGGGCGATAAAAACGGTGATCAAGCCGAAGCCTCTTTTGCGTAAAAACTAAAAGGAAGAAGACGCAAAGTGAAATACTGGATGAGAGTCGCGAGGGATACATAAAATTGAAAGAGCGCGGAGAGCGAGAGAGAGAGAGAAAGAGAGAAAGAACGCGAGCAAGAAGAGTGGAGAAGAAAGAGGATCAGGCGAGGAAGCGGATGAGCGTAAAATGAGAGAAAACGGAGAAACGGGGATTACTGAAACGTCCGGGTAGATAACGTCTAGTGGATGCGACTCTCGACGCGCAAAAAAGCACCCGAAGAAGGGAAGGAAAATCCGTGTGCACTTTTTTGCCCGCCTCCCTTTTGTCTCTTACATTCATTAAAGCCTCAAATTGGGCGCGTCGATTTAAATTAGACGGGGAATTGGGAGGACAGTCAATCTTATCTGGTTGAAACTTTCCTCTTAAGCGCATAATTGCCTTTTGTAATCGCGGCCCGATTACTGCTCCTGTTTGCTTTCTGTAATGCGCGGATTATCGCTATGATCGTCTATGATTGACAAACGTTCGAGGTTCTACTTTGCTTCGTTGATCGCTTGATTAATTCTACTGTTCCTAATACGATTGTTTTCATTCCTATTTATTGACCACCGCTTTCGACTGCTTTTCATTATTTACTTTCTTCAACTTTGAAAATAGTCTAACTTTGAAAATATGGAAATAATCCGAACTTTTACACGGCCTAAGGCCTTCAAAAAATTGAGTTATGGAGGGAATTCTCTAGAGTGAATAATTCAGATTGAAATTCTAGTCGTGGATAAAATTTTAAACCAGAACATAAAACTAAAGGAATCAAGGTTTAATTTGACTTTGTCGGAATTAAATTAAACATACTCATTAAAATTAAAAATTATTTTACCCTTTTAGCGGGATATTTTTATACATGCTTGGAATGAGCTTTGTACTAACGTAATTGTTGAACAAGTTAATCCTCTTTATTTCTGAAAAAGGCGTATCAAAGCTTGATGCTCGTTTTAGTTTCTGTTTTGAAATTTCATCCGGGACGATTCCAAGCTGAATTATTCATGTTTAAAATAACTCGACTATATTTCGGAGCATTAGACCCTACAAATCTGTTTATTTTAATATTTTGGCGCCCGAAAACTTTGCCCAAAGTTCGAGTCGACTTCCTGATCCGGATTCTCTTTATTTTTCTTTTAGCATTTAATGATCAGAGACTCAGATTTCTGATCTTCCTCTAGTAATGGTCATTAAAAACGTAAACGTTTCGAGTAGACAATCACTAAAATAACGAAATTAATCATGCGTAATATGAACGAAAATTATGTCGGGGCATCCGGATAATTCCAAGGGCAAACACGCGATACTCGATACAACTATCAAGAGAGAGAGAGAGGTGCTCGAATTCCTCCCGGAAACTTTGATTTGCGGCGCGATGCGGACGCCGGCACGGTTTTCGAACGCCGCGTGGACAAACTTACCCCCGGGGCGTTCATTCCTCGCTCCTTCCTCTCGCACCCGCGAGAGAGAGAGAAAGAGAGACTTGGGCATATTTGCCCTGGCAGACGCGGGCCGTATACGCGATTGTTTGCCCTGGGAGAGAGACGCGACTCTTTGATCCCGCCGCGGGCGTTTATTATTCTCTCGGGGGCAGCTGCTTCTTCCGAGAGCTCGCCGGATCGCGTTTCCCGCGATGCGCCTAATGGCGAATGATTCCTCGGCGACGCGCTCTGCAGGAGACGAGAATCGAGCCTGCGATTTATCGAAGGGACGGCGTCGCTCGAAAGCCGCGGTTATCAGTGGCAGCTGCCGCGCGGCGGGCCATTATCGAGCTCGTCGAAAGTGTTGCGGAAGCCCGCCGCTCGCGCGAATATCTTCCTCGCGTTTGTTTTTGGAGGGCTGCCTCCGCCTCGACGGGCCGTTATCGCACTCGATCTTCTATTCACGTCCAGTCGCTCTCTCGGCCGAACTTTCCAGACGGCGAAAGTTTATGAAATTCGCCCCTTCCCACCGAGCTCGAGCTCGAGCTCGAGCGCCATATAACTGGCCGCGAGCTTTTCTCGGACCCCCCTCCTGGCTACGTCCTCTTTTTACGACGCGCTGTGCAGGATTTTGAAATTTCGAAAACGTCCTCGGCCGAACTCGGGAATACCAAGTAGCGGCGGGAAAGCTCGCAGGGCACTTTGCCATTTCCGCGTTTTCTTATACTGTACCTCGAGGGCTCTCCGATGGCTCGGTTTCCGGCCGCCGCGCGGAAGATACGCGACCCCCTCCGTCAATTACGGAAATTAGTCACTTTTATCAATGAATTTACAAGATACGATATATACATTAACGAGGTTAGACGGGGCTCGTTCGCGCGGAATTTCCAAACGACCGCGAAATTCGCCTCTCGAGATTCTTTTAAGTAACCCTATTCCCGGCTTCACGCATCGCGTCCTCTATTGTCTCGCCAGTTTATCGTAACCCTACACTTGTCGGCGCTTCCTTGTTTTTTCTCCTTTTTATATCGCTCTCGGCTCTCTCTCTCTCCTCTCTCTGCCGCGCCGCTGCAGCAGCAGCAACAGTTTAACACTCGAGCTGCGCGCCTTAAACTCGAATTTTACGTTTAGCGGGGGTGGCTCTGTCTCTCTCTCTCCGCCTCCCTCTCGAGTAAATCTTCTTTATTTTTTTCCCGGGGAAATCGAGCCGGACGTCGGCTTCGCTTCCTCGCCAGTTTCTTTACGGCGCTGCGCTTAGCGATGTATGGCGGCCGGTCGTTTAAGTGCGTCGTAACCTACATTTTAACGACCCCAACGGTGGATCTAATTTACAGTGTTGTTTCTTTTACCCGCGCCTCGGAGAGGATTAAATTTTCGGCTCGACCGGACGCGGTTCGCGAATCGTCGAAAAAGTACGTAAAAAAAATTCGGGCCGACATACGTTTTTGAAAGGGAAGGCACGTGTGCCGCGTCGCTCAAAACACGCGCTCGAGCTTTTGTCGAAAGAAAAAAAAAAACTATATCGCGCGCCTCTGTCGTCGTTGCCAATAATCCTCGCGCGGGGGGTACAACGAACCGGAATCGCAACTGGAGCGGCGCAAACTCTGGAAAAGCTCATCGGAAAAAGCGCGGCGACACGTTATGTAGGTACGTGTGTACATGTACGCGAGAGAGAGAGAGAGAGAGAGAGGCGAGAGCGCCGGTCGATGCGCCGTCAAACGCGGAAATCTCGAGTCGCGCGCCGTACTGACCGCTCGCTCGGGCACCGGCTATTTTCATGCGGTCGATATTTCAACTGGGTTCGTGCGCGCTACTCTCTCTCTCTCACTCTCTCCGAGTGTCACGAGCTTTTGCCGCCGCGGGGGCTTTCTTTTTTCTCTCGCGAAACTCTTCCTTTGTTTTGCCCCCCCCCTCCCCCCGCCTTTTTTTGTATTTTCCATTGTTCACCTTCTCTTTCTGGAGCAATATTTTCAGGGCTAACCACGTGGAAAATACTTTCCTAGATTAGAATGAATGGACGAGTTTTTCCTTTCGGCTTACCGGAGTGCCCTCTGATAAATAATGCTCGTTTGTTGACCGCGCTAATAGTTTTCTTTTCCTGCCCTCTGCCCGCCTGTGTTTGATAATTTTCATTCAACAGCTGTCGAATTATATATATATTCTTATCAAAAACTCCGGCGATCGTAATCAAGAAAAATCCGCTGCACGGCACTCGATTCGAGGACTCGCGCAAAGTGCTTCTGCTTGATTAACGTGAAAAAACTGCAATTTTAATTACGGCTCCACGCCCAGTGCTTCGGGCGGAAATAACATCAAACGTTTTTGCGCTCCTGAATTTTTAATTAACCAGACTTTGAGCGGAAAGCTCCGCGGTACGCGTTTCATCAAGCTCGCGGATGCGGAAAAACGTCGTCGAAGACAGCGGGCCGAGCGACGCGGGGTGGGGGGCGCGAAACTTTGCTTGCGAGCGCGTCGATGCGGCCTGGCCTGGTTTCGGCTAATCATACAATAACTAAATTTACGGCTAAATGCTCTCGGGCTCGAGTTTCACGTCGCGCGCACACACATCAGCGCCCGCGTCTTCTCGGCTACGTAAGTGCTCGCGTATATATATATATATATATATGCAGAGAATATATAACGTCGCACGTGACTTAGCGTCGTTAGCGAGGTGCAGGCCGACAGCTTCCCCTCTTCTGTATAAAAGACGAGCGAGCTGCAGCTCCGGCGTGTATTATCCGGCGCGGAAAGAGAGCTGGGCAGCTTCGATCTTCGCGCTGCATTTTTCATTTCCCCCGCTCGCGGACGCCTCTGCGACGTCGTAAACGCGCGACCAGACAGACTTAATTTCGCGCTTTTACGAGTGAGCGTTTTTTTTTTTTTTTTTTGTACCCCTCTCTTACAAATTGGCTTTGCCACTTTATGGCCCGCGTACAGTTCCTTGCGCTTTTTGTTCCCTCCTCCTCCTCCTCTTTGTCGAGGCATTTATCTCCTTTGAAATAATGTCGCGCGCGGGCCGAAAAGACATTTCGTTCGGGAGAAGGAAATGAAACTCTCGGCAATTGAAGCGCGCGCGACCTCGTCGGAGGCGTTAGTTTTCCGCGCAAAGTTCCATTCTGAGTTTCTGGAAGGAATTAGCTCGGTCGGCGGGCGAAAATGTAGGTCAAGCGGGTTGACGATCGCCCGCGGGTTCGGTATACCCGCCGGCTAATTTCCTGCGAATTACGCGAGCTCCGCGCTCACTTTATTGCAGCGCTTTTGTGAGCGAGCGACTGAGAGTGCAGCTCTTTTGTTCTTGTTTATTGTTTGACCTTTCGCCGCGAGGATCGAACGGAAAGTCGTTTCGCGGCTGTGCTCTTTCGAGCTCGTTATGTGCGCTCGGTCAGCTTTACCTTTTAGCCGGGAAATTAGCTGCGGCCGGAGCCTTTGTGCTAAGCTCAAGGCCACTTCAATTTTTCTACCAATTGCGTCTTGTTGTTACTCGTTAAAAAGAGCTGCGGTCGCGGATGGAAAAGCCGGAATAAATTCCTCCAGTCGGGTTATGTATATACGTCGGTGAGAAAATATACTAGTCAGGTAGAACAAAGCAGAGCGCTTTTCATGATTGGAAACACAGAGCGATTCTCTCCGCCGAGGAAAGTTCGCTCCGCGAATCGGATAGTATGGGGAGCTGCGTCTTGTACTTCGGCGGCGGCGCCGAACTTTGCTGTTTCCCAGCCACCCTTTACATCTAGTTTTCCGAGTTTACTTGAGATTCTAGGCGAGCGAGCAGCTGTATCGAGCGATGCGACGGCGCGGACGCGAATTTCCGAAAATCCAAGGCTCTCGCAGCCGGAAGGAATCGTTTTACAAATTGTCGGAGCTGAATTCTAATTTGACTCGCGGTAGTGGAACTCGTGCGCGGGTATACCTTTCAATGGATTTCAATTGGCTCGAGCTGAGCGTATCTTCTGCATTGAATATTAGTTTATTTTTTAAACATATAGATAATCAGTGGTTACGTGATTGCTTAACGAAGAAAGTTGTCTGATCAGATGACGAATAATAAGTGATTTACAGCCGTACGAAGTTACATTTAACCTCTGCATTGATTCGAGCTCTCGCTTAATTTTAATAATTTCGCCCCAACAATCTATCGACGCAATAACGCATTACCATTCCCCCGACAGAATGAATACGAACGAGCTATTGAATCTTTATCATCGCTCAATGCCTCGTTAACCAAGCAAAAACCCGCAACCAGTCTCTCCGCGTAGAACTCGGCGATCTGATCAGTTTTATCGGGCCATCTATCAGCATGCACGCATCGGAGCTCTCGCGTCTAGACGCCGTTCACTTTCTTCTAAAGATATATAGGAGCGATCGTTGCGACATTTTTGAGGGATGTATATCGGGAGCGCTCGACCGCACGGCGCGCCGCGGCGCGTCTTGAGTTTGGTGCGACACGCTCGAGTTACCGCGCTCGAAATCGGATAGCGCGATTCAATTACAGCCGCGCCTGTCCACCAGCCGGCTTTGACCTTCTTAGCCATACTCTTCACCTTTTTTTTTTCTCAGAATGTTTCGAAGATCTAAATTGGCCATTGTTCACTTCTGTCCTAATAAACGCTGTTCTATACCATATATTTATTCCTATATTGGAAACAGAAACGGAGTCTTAACCGATTGCTGATTTGCAGGTGGAGGATAATACGGTGCGCCGCGCGGCATTAGAGCGCAGATTGGTGCAGTCGTCGCTTGATCAATTTCCCGAACGGTGAGTACATAATGCCCGTCAATCTTGGCTTCTTTTCTCGAGAGCGCCGCCGCCGGGAGTTACGGGAAAAGGGGGAGGCGAAAAAAAAGAGGAGCAAGGGAATATTGGCTGCGCGCAGGCACATCACGTACATCCCATTTCATCGGCCTCGCCTCGAATCTAAATACGAGCCTGCGTGTGTGCGTGTGCGCGAGTGCGTACCTGCGTCGTAAAAGTGCGCCGGAGGGGGGAGGAAGAGGGCTCGTAAAGAGCTCGCAAATTACCTTTCCGCGGCGATTTTCTTTCGTTTTGCGCCCCCGCGGCGCTAAATCCGCCGGGATTCCGAGGCGCGCGTCGCCGTTAAACGTTCCGGCCCAAGGCGATGCGTTTCCCCGCGCCTAATTCACTGTCCGTCCGATAATTTAGCCTCTACTTTTATTGCCCGAAATTCTACGTCGTTTAACAGCATCTTGTATTCGCATGTTCTGCGGCATATTTCATATTCTCGAATTGATTAAATCAGCGCGAGTTATAATGTAACTTTTTTCCAAAGCGTATATAATTAACTTATCATTGCGGATATTCGACGTTCTTCTTTTATTACGCTCTTTTTATGCCCGAACAAAACCTCAATGAGAACGTAAGCCCCTAAAACGCGTCGTTAACGAAGCTGCGCTCGGACCGGCGAGCGGCTGCTCGAGTGGGCCGCGATTGAAGTAATGAATTAAACTCGGTGCGGCAGCGGCAATTGATCGTCGGATTCTTTTTTCGCGAATTATTGCAGGAGCCCTCGGCCCGCAGCGATAAAGCCAATCTCGATAAAAATTTTAATCAAGCGGCAATGATTAAATCTACTAATATCTCTCTCTCTCTCTTTCTCTCCGCCGCGCAGAGAATGCAAATGAAATTACGCAGCGCTCGTTGAAAAAAAAAAAAAAAAAGCGCAAGAATATCCAATCAAAAGCGCCGCTCCATTTCGGTATAATACAGTTTTTCCGCAGCGAAACGGACGGGATGCCGGCGTGCCGCTTAATCGGATCCTGCAGCGGCTACACGAATTTGCAATTGCCGTTCGCGCGCGGGGAGGGAGCTGCGAAAAAGCGACCCAGAGAGTCGTCATTGTTTGCTCAAGGGGGACGGCTAACAATGCTGGCCAGGGTCCCGCGCGCGCCCAAGGACGAAGGGAGATTATTGCTGCATTAATCAGCGGCATTGATTATTTCCAATTGAAATAATAATTGTCGGAAAAAATCAGTGCGCGTTTAACGAGGATAATATGTTAATATACCAACAGCTGTGCGGAAATAGAGAAAAGGACGACAACGGAACTTGGCGTGCTGCACCGGAAAGACGATATCTGGAAGAGACGGCTGCACGGCACGTAATATGGAAATAAACGTAACAGCCGGCCGTGTTTGCTATGTACCGACACATATAATATCCCCGAAATAGATTAAATAAAGTCGCAGGCGTGCGTCGCATTATCCCGCGTGCGAATTTCAATCGGCGGCGGCGAGGCTCCCAGCCGAATTAGTATTAATACGCGGAGTCCGGCATTGATTTCTCCGATCTTGACGGGGCCGAAGGGTGCGTCGTTCTCGGCCTCGAAACAATAAGTCACACGAGACTCCTCGGGCGGCAGCGGGGGATGCCCGGCCTCGGCCCCCCCGTCTGCGCCGCTTAACCCTTTTAATTTTCCATTGTTTGCGCGCAGGAATTGACTTTGATGGAATAATGTACGCGTCGAGGTGCGCGTGTTTAGTTTCTGCTTTTTTTTTCATTCCCCCGGGACTGTAGGCAGAGAAGCGCTGCCGCGGAATGTCATTCTGTCTGGCTCTATTGTCAAATGTTAGGCAAAACAATGGCCTCCTTTATTGCATACTTCAGCGAAATTCGCTTTTAGCCTCTCTCTGCGATCGTTATATACAGGCTCGCTAAACTGATGGGCTGAAAAGTTTAGCCTCGACGAGGATCCCCCCCGTCAGTCAAGGCAGCGCGGCGGAGAAGCAATAATCAGCTGCGCGAGAATCGAATGCCTGCCTCATTATAAGCAAAGTTGCCAGCGAGTTGCCCGCGTAAGCGATATACGCACACGGAGACGCGCCGCCGCGCAGAGCTACAAGTTTCTACTTAGGGGTGGATGTGCCGGTTCCACCGCAGGCAGCCTCGCGCGGCTGACAGGCCTGCGAGGTTGTTGCACGGCACTTGCCGAAAATGGGCTGCGACAAGTCTGGCACTTTGGCGCGCGGCCGGAAAAAGCGGTCGCCTCTGCGCGAGACACCTCGCGTCAAGCGCGCCTCGAATTTCGCCCGAAAGAGGGTAAACACGTGCTTTCTTCTCTCCCTTTTTCCACGCGCTACTCTCTCTCTCTCTCTCTCTCTCTCTCTCTCTCTCTCTCCGCCCCCTAATCGAATCATTCCGAGGCTTCATATTGAAAAGTGCCTCCGCGCAGCTCGTTATATATGTACGAAAGCCGAGCGAGATTTCGATGGATGTGCCAAACTAGTTCTTGCTTGTTTTCCCGGCAAAAAGGAAACTTCTTGCGCCTTTTGTTTAGTTTTTTAGACCTGCGTGTCGTGTGGATTTATGATCGAAGACAATTTCTCCGAGCCCGACTTGTTTACACTGAGACGTTATTTTTAAATTCAGAATTTCAAGTCACCTTTTTTTTGTCATGGAGATTGCTTTTTAAAGCTTTGAATACGAGCATAAGTTGAGTTTGTCGAAAAATTCAATATTTTGAGGCGCACGGCAAAAACGTGGAAAAACAAAGCTCGCCTGTCTGCTCATCGTTCCACATAACGCGCCATAAACGCGAGCGCACAAGCCGGATAATTGATACCACTCTGCAGCAGCAGCAACGCCTTGAACCATTTGCCGGGAACGCTTCATTACACAAAGTCACGGTGCGCGATATTAATTAACTACTCGCGAGCTTTAGAGGTACGCAGTTTCATTCGCCGCCGAGGTTTCAGAGCTATGTTAGGTTATGCGACGCAGAAAAATTAGCGTCTTGTCGAGCACTATTATGGACGTAATGATTCAATGTAATATTCCAAAATGAGCTTTAAAACTTGTATGAAATTCTTTAGGAACGGAGCTTAAAGCGGTTAGCCGAAAAACTCGTTAGCCAAAATCAAAGGGTGAAATAAGTTGAGAGCCGTTGAAAAACAATTAACAACCACACAGGCAAGACAGGGGTAATCTCACGTACAGCCGCGCGGAACGCTTTATCTTGGCCTTCGAACGACGCGCGTGCGGTCTTTAACGAGTGCGCCTCGGGCACGAGATAACGAAATCCCGATGGGGAGAGAGAGAGAGAGAGAGAACTTTTTCGGAAGTTATTTTCAGAAGCACCTGCCCGTGACTCGATGGCTTTTTTCAAATCAACTTGCTTTTTCGAGCGAAAACTATATATATTCCCCCGCGGTTGTCTTGAAATATCGTTGTCTGCAGAGGAATTTATAATTCAAGCCGATTTCTGATGGGATTGGAGTAGTGAATTATTGAAGACTTCGCGGCACTCGTTCATTCGATTTCGTTATTGTCGAGACGGAAAATTATTCAATGATTATTTCAAAAGTTCTTCGAGTAATAAATTACTCCAAGTTCTCGCGTTTCATGCTGGTTATTTGCATATTCGCACCGTAATCTATCTTCGATCGCTGTATTCTTAACCCGGAAAAGAGTCGAGCTTTGAAGTAATGTTGTAAAAATAAAATACTATATAGATTTTAGTAGTACAGTTTTATTATTTGATATAGTTAGAAATTGATGTTAAATGTAACAGAAATAAAAATATCTTGCATTAGTCTTGATTGAAAATTGATCATATTATATTTACGCCCCTTGACGTTGCGGTCAAACAAGTGCAGAATCATTATTTATGAAAGCAACGGTTTTTATATGCTTAATGAATAATTCAAATGATAAACGAAACGATTTGATCTTTAAATAATTAAACGGTCTAAATAACTTACAGTCGTATTTTCCGATTTAAAAATGAACGAAAGCAGTTTGTATATATATTTTGCGAAAATACCCCAAATGGCTTAATTTGAAGAATCGCGTCTTTTGAGCCATTCGAAGAAACGAAATTCTTTAAAAGCAGAGCCGCGCGAACAAACAGAGGAAGCCATCAGTCTTTGAAGCTCTGATCTCCCGCAGCCGAGGACGGCTCCCCGCGCTTATAAACATCCCACCCTCCGCGTCTGAAACATGCATCATCTCCTTCATGGTATAATCGAGGAACGCGGGCCGCGCGACACAGCTGCCTGCTGCCTGCCGCGAGGGTGTCCGCGTTCGCGCGCCCGTCTTTTGTGCAGGCGGCATAATGATGAGAAGAATTCAATTAGCGCCGAGCAGGCATTCGAGCTATCCCGCGCGTACACCTCCTCCGCGAGCGAGATTCTTCCGCAATTAGGGGATTCCCCGCGCTCGCTTTTTTTCTTCTTCTTCTCGGCTCTCCGCGAGCTGCGGGCGTCGATGCCTCCGGCTATTCGCTGCAACATTTCTAAAGAAATAGCTGTCGTTGGATTTGCAGGAGTGCTTTTCTGATTTACAGTTTTTGTAGTATAATTCTACTCACACTTTTACGCGAATATATGTCATGTTTTATTAATGGTTTATTTACACACAAAACTTTCAAGTCCTTAAACGCAAATGGCTCGTCGCAACAACGTACTTTGGCTTATACGTATAAAAAAAAAAAAAAAAAAAAACAGCTTGCACATTCGTTATTAACACCCTCGCATCAAGAGAAAAAGATCAAAGTCGAGAGAGCTTTTCCGTGCGAAGCAGCGCGACACGCGGCACTCCCCGCGCATTAAACGCGTTCTTTATCATTACGGAGCGCGGAGACTCGTACAGCGGCTGACCATAAAGCCAGCTTTTTACGAGCGGTCAGCGAAATGCAATTCTCGCCCCGCGGTGTATACGGAGAAGAAAAAGAAATTCAATTACGGAACGCGGAATAAATTTCCCGGGGCAAAAACAATGCCGGGGCCGCGTGTACGTATACGTATACGTATAGGCGCATAAGTCAGGCGGGCTAATTTCCAGGTTAGAACAATTGCGCGCCGCTGCAGCCGCGATTTCGCAGCCCGCTGGGCCTCTCCGCATTATGCGCGTTTCTGCGCGCGCTATAACACCCGGAGGCGGCTCCCGCTTATCTCTGTCGGAATGCCGCTGCAAGCTGGGGCTTTATGTGCTGACGCACACTGGCTTGGGGCGGCGTAGGTGCCAGTCGATGCTTTTGACTGATGCTCCGAGTCCAGATGTAACGAATTAATCGAGCGCTTCGTTTTCCCTCTGTGATTGGCAACTAGAATTTCAACGTCACATTTTTAAACGACGAAAAATGACGTCTGGTCGGCGGATCCTCCGCGCAGCGGTCTTTCCGCTCCTTTTTTCGGCCCACGATGATGCTAATCTTTCACGACTTGCACGCTCGGGATATGCTAATGCATATTGTAACCGCCCGAGAATTAATAACAGACTCGGGCACGTGCGCGCTGCTTGCTCGTTAACCGATTTGTTTATAAGCCGGTGTGTGCTTGTAATTGATGTTCGAGCATCGCCGATAACCATCCGACGTTCTCCCTCTTCTTCCGCTCGATCGTCTGCAGTTCTGTACTAGGATATTTGTTCTGATTGCGCGAGATATACCTTCCGGGTCAAGGGTTTTAATAGAGCCTCGGGAGATTGCTTTCGAAGGCCGGGATAATGAAGCCCGCGCAGTGCTCATAGTTCATTCAAAAGGCCCTAGTTTCTCATAGATAATGGCCATTTAGACACTCGAACTTGCGGCCGCGAGTACTTCTCCGAAGTTCGATGACTCCGCGGTAATTCAGTCGGTTAGCGATCGGATTCTCAAAGATTTCATGCCGTCGCGCGCACTCTTTATTCCTCCGATTTGCCCTCAAAACGAAAAGAATTCCAGTCAGACATAAGCAAAGATTTAACCGAACAATCGGGTCGGAAAGTTTTTGCGGTAATTTCGGGGCCAGGTAGCCGTGACGAAGGTTCCGTATAAACCCGAGAGCACGAACGCCGCCGTCTTGCCGCGCTGATTTCCATAAGCGTAGCGCGCGGCTATGGGAGAGGAATTGGCGCACGGCGAATGGCAGCGCGCATAAATTTGCATAAGACGGGAGGAAGTCGGCGGGGCGACCTCGTCCTCCTCCTCGTCGATTGCGGGGGAGAAATTAAAGGGTCCCTCAGGTATATCCCAAGACGATCCGCTGCATGGGAATCCCTTCGTTTCGGTCCTCGAATTTTACCTCGGATACGCCTCTTTTCGCTTCTCGAAGTCTCAAATTGAAACAGAGGAAGAGAGAGAGACTTTCAGATTTCCTTTCGTTCTAATAAAGCTGTAAAAGTCAATTGGAAGGACTCTTCCCCCAAACGAGTGCAACGTCCCGAGGTTCACTTGCCCTCGGGAAGTACAATCCTGTTTTATCGGCCCAATTAGCTCGTTTGCCCGCTATTTTTTTCGAGAGCGTGAGCCCACCTTTAGCCCTCCGGCCTCCGGAAAGGCAGGTGGGCTTTGGTTCTTCCTTATCGGCGGCTAATTAACGCCGAATAAGCGCGCATCCTGTTGCAGTCTGCTTCCGCAGATTATCGCGGTCTTTGGTCGAATTGGCAAGTAAACTTTAAAGAAAAATGCATAAAGATAGAGAGGTCCGCGTAAAAATAACGTCGAGATTAATCTAAATCGGTATATCTGGGTTTATAACCGATCTCATTAAGGCTAGTTAATAAACGAAGCGCCGCGCAGATAACGCAGGAAAACGACGGAGCAGCTCGTCGCTCAAAGGCAATTCCGGTCGGCGATAGTGGAAAAAAGCGGCGCTTCCTCTCCTCTCGACATCCGTTTGAGTGCGCGCGTCTGCGCAGGGCCGCGCCGACAATTTAATTTTTAATGAGTCGCTGCAGCAGCGGCAGCTCCTCTTTTAAAGCTCCGACGTATAGGCATCGGCTTTCTCCGGGCTTAGCCGCAGCTTTATATCCTTCGAGCGCGAATTAACATTGTTTGCAAGTTAAATAGGCGCCGGGGCCCCTTTTATATATATATATATATACGGCCTTCCCGAAAAAAAATAAAAATATACAAGCGGCGCATGCAAAGCAGAGGATGTGCGCGCGGCATGTAAGGAAATGAATGCCAGGAATTGGCGGGGGAGGGAACTGAAATGAAGTCGCCAGCGAGCGCTGAAAATCCGTTTTGCCGAAATTCCGCCGCCGGCTTTGTATTTTCTAGGGTCGGCTGCTTTTTTAAATGCCGGGCATTATGCCGCTTCGAGGGCTCCGTGCAACTTTTTCACCGGACGCAAGAGTTAGCAGGCTGTTTTCCCTTTTTTAATTGCCATTTATTTCGCCTCTCTTCGCCGACGGTTTTTGTGTATGTGCTACGGGATTTTCGATTTTCCGCCGAATCATTAATTTTCATTCGCCGAGAAAAATTTTTTGCCGGCTTTTTTTCCCCATTTTTCATATACTTTATATGGAAAGGGAAGAAACAAAAGTGTTGTAAAAAATGGGAACAAAGCCTGGGAGAGGGAAAGAAAAAAAGGTCGAGTCCAGTCTAGTGGAGCAAAGGAAGCTGGAATAAAAAGCGAGCGAACGGCGCGCCTGGAAAGGAAAATAGAGAGAGAGAGAGAGATATAGTCGTCCGTAGCTCTCGGAGAGAAAGACATTCCGTTTTTTTCGCCGCGCGCGTCGAGTAATTAACGGATATTCGCGATGTGGAAAAGGCTCCCTCTGGAGAACTCTTGAATATTTAAGTTGACCGGGCGGCGGGCTCACGAATAATTTCTCGGCGCGCGCGGCGCGGAATTCGCGCCGAATGAAACGATCGACGCGACGTCTCGTCTCGGAATGTCGATGGAGAGGGACGATGATTGACGACATTTTTTCACGCGTTACCTCCGCTTAAATTTTAGAACAAATATTTTCACTTGCCTCGTCGATTATTCCTGCTATTTCCAAATATTTCAGTGGTATAAAGGATCCGTTCAACTAAATTTAAAGGTTTAAATTTAAAGAAAAAAACTGAATTCGAATCGGACTTCGGTAGGAAGACATTTCGCCGCAGCGAAGCGAGCTAATGACCGCATAAATTCGTGCGGTGACGCGATCAATCAGCCATCTCTTCATGACGTAAACAATAATTAAATTCCGGAGACCATTTGTAATTTCGGAGTGCCCCAATAAATCTCTCCACCCTAAAAACGTAAACCGTTCTGGCTACTTCGGTTTCCCAAAGTTCATTCATCGCCGCTGCAGGCTTTCGGGGCCAAAACAAAAAACAACGTAAAAAACAACCAGCAGACCCAGTCACCCACAAGTTTTTCACCGCTATCAAATGTCGTGAATCGCACTTATCAATCTCCGCCGCGTACACAGAGAAAGAGAGCCCGACGCGTTCACGCTCCATACATACCTGAAACTCAGATACTCTCTTTCTTACGTGCGGAAAGGCAGTACTAACCTTCCGCACACACACAGCAGGCTAACGGACTCGAGCCGCGAGGAATGAAATCGTAGCTTGTCACGCAGGAGGGTCGCGATATTAATGTCGGTGCGCGAGATAGCCCCGCCCGGGAGAGAAGTCCTTTTCCGCTTCCGGCCCGCGGAGCGCAATTCTTCTGCCGCTCTCCCGGCGAGTTCGGGTGACCTTTAAGCGCCTCGCTTCTGTAATAAAAAACTATACGGTACTGTGTGTACCGCCTCTGTTTCTCCTTGTCCTCCTCCCCTGAATGTGTGTAAAAGAAACTTACTTCCTAATCCACTTTGCTGCCTCTAAATAATAAAAAGGCCTCCTTTTCCTATATCGGCAAGAAGCAGCTGTTTAATTCGTCCGATCGAAAGTCCACTCGTTGTACGAGCTCGGGAAGCCAGAAATCTGAAAGGGATCCTCGTCGCGTTAATGGAATGAAAGCCAGCTCGGCTCGGAATAAAAGAAAAAAAAAGGGGCACCGTGTCCGAATGGAAATTATTCGTAACGAGGTGTCGGGGGTCCGGCGCGCGTTTCTTTCGGATCTATAGCTCGGCGAGAGCGGAAGTACCCGAGCGAACGAGCGCGCAATCACTTAGGGATTTTACGCGGGATTAACATGCAAGAGAGCCGACCACCAAAGCTATATACGTTATATACGTATATATACAGCAACCGACACCCCCGGGACTCGAGACGGACTTTCTCCTTCGTCCGGGATTTTTCTCAGCCCTGAAAAACCTTATCCGATACGTACATTAGCGTACTCGGGGCGAGGAGCTTCGCTGGAAAATTACTTTTTAAATTCTGCTCCTTTTCCCGAAGATTTTCGTCATTCTAGCCGCCCTCTTCTGAGAGCACCAGACTTGCGCAAAAGAATAAAGCCGTGTACAGAATGGTAGATCGTTAAAGTAAACTTCTTCGTCGAGGCGCGGAGAAAAAGGAGATCCGGAAAATCGGAAGCGACTTTACGTTCCTTAAGGACAAATATTTTTTCTCTTTAACGGCGGGACGGATTCGAACTTACTTATGTATAGGTGGCGCGCGCCGAGCTCTCGCCCGGGGAAGGATGTGCGGAAAATACTCGACTCGCTCCGCTGTTATTCCAGAGTCTCCGTGCGTTTTGTCGAATGTACGCGAGATCTCTCGCGCGCGGTGGAGAGAACCTCTTTGACCGGAATTTTTCGTGGGCTCTGCGAAAATACCGCGACGTTATTTCAGCGAAAAGCCTCTTTAAAGCCTCCTCTCCGCGGAACCTTTTATTACCGGGAAAATATTGGGATTTCGACTTTTTATGTGCTTTTCGCGATTTTCGTATCGAATTTAAATCGCGCGGACAAATTTCGCTCGTTACGCGACACTTAAGAGTAGTTCGATTTGCAAGTTTTTCTCTTATAACGAGAAAAGTTGATTTTCATTTACTGCTTTTGGAGGGTGTACGTTCAACTTGTTGAGACACGTTTTGAAGTGCGTTAAAGAGAGCAGTCCCGAGCATTTTCGTTTGCAATTAAAATTATTATTAATTAGAACTTGGTACAAGTTCGATTGATTACGTGCAGCTTCCAAGTAATAATTTGCGAAGCGCGCTAAACGATTACTCTTTACTTTGACAGTTAGAAAGACCAAACTTTCGGAACGTGCATTTGAACCTAAGGGTAAAGCATAATTTAACCCAAATTGCTTAATAACGCCGCATATATCTCTGCGCTGCCTCTCCTATTAACCCATGCTTCACGCCCGAACTAAAGAATCTGCCCACTTTTAACTTTACGTCGATCAAACGGAAATTCGCTGCCCATTAAATTCCACTCGCCGACAGTCTAAATCTCCAACGCGCTTCGGAATCGCGGGAGCTGAACGGAAAAAAAAAAGAAGTCGATTCTCAGCCGCCACTTACTTTCGAGTAAAAGTATTGATTTGGGCTAAAGCGGTCGCGGAAAAAAGCAAGCCAAAAGACGGCGCAGGAACGGGCGGAAAGCTGGCAGCGGATAAATCTCCCTTGAATAACAAGAGAGCTTACGTTCGTGCGCCCGCGGAGATATATATACGTACACGGGGCGGAAAAAAAAAGGAAATGGCGCGCCGCCAAAACGCCTCATGGCGGCAGCTGTCATCCGGCGTTTACGCGCGCCCGGCATGACATTCATTTTTCCGCGAGCGTGACAAATATTTACCGCGCGGAGGGAGGGAGGCAGAGACTTTTTAATAAACTCGCGACAAGCGCTGGTCCCCCCCCCCTTTTTTATGGGCTCATTATTATTTAATCGTCGCCGCGCGCGGCGGTCGACGTTTTTTTCTTTTCATTATCGCGGCGCGAATTTTTCGACTTGTCGGATTATATACATTTTCGCCGGCGACTTGATGTACGAAGCGGGAAAGATTAAATGCCCGGGGTTTAGGGGTATATTTCATCGTAAACGCAAGAAACGCGTTTTTCCAGTTATAGAATATTTTTTCCGCGAAAATATATTGAATTTCGAAATGATGTTTGGTCAGCGTAAAAGCGCTCGCCGGAGCTTTAACGAAATCAGTGCTTTCGATGGAAAATACCGGTGCAATTTGCAGTAAAGCCATAAAAAATGAAATTAAAACGCAATAAAGCACTAACGACTGTCACGAGAAATTGCCGAAGCCCTATCCAGTTCGACGCAACAACGTCCTCGAATTTCACCGATTCGTCCTCTCCCGAAAAACGAAGCTTATATTCCAAAAAAATAGAGAGGCGCCAGCCTACGAAAAATTTGCGTGCCGCTTCATATTCAAATGGTCGCTCCGCGGAGGGAGGAAGAGCCCGAGCGCTTTCATTTTTATGCAGATGATCCGCTCCTCTCCTGTAATTGCTTCTCGCAAATATTCGCCCGCGTAAAAGACGAGGTTTGCTTTGCGCGGCGGCGGCGGCCGTGACACTGAATGCCGACGTCGATTGTTTTTTAACGAGGCCGCGCCTCTCTCTGCCCTCGACTCTCTACGTGATTGTACCAAACGGAACGGTTTTGCGCGCGGAGAGCTTCGCTTTCAACTTATTTAACTTTAAAAGTAAGAGGGGCACTTTGTTAATTCCTGGCTACTTCCTTTGCTCTCGCGCTTCGCCTTTTCGAGTGTTTCTTTCTCTATCTTTCTGCTCCTCTGATTCCGTCTATGGGAACTCGAAATAAATTCCGCTTCTTCCCTTCTTTTCGCGAGTGCGCTTCTCTTCCTCTCCCTTCATTTGGAAAGTGAAGCTTTTCAGGACAGCGGCAAAACTCGTTGCTAAACGAGGCCTGTTATAGTTTTTTCCCATTATCAAAATTTCCGAATAATAACGCTGAGCTCTGCTTTTTCGTCGCGGGATAATTCGCCCGGCGATCTCGCCCGTTCGCCCAAGTTTAACCGGCTAATGCAGCCTCGGCGATAATTCCTTAAACCCGGAAGATATCGCGCTGAGGCAGCAGCAATTTGGGGGCGCAGATTTTTCGCGGAAGTAGCAGACGGAGCAAATCCAACAAGTCGCCGGCGACGACAGAGAGAGAGAGAGAGCTCGGAGAAACTAAAATCCCAACTCGTAATTAAAGGCGGCCGGCCGGTTCTCTCTCGCAATGCCGGGCACGTAATAAGACGAGGAGAGAGAAAAGAGAGGGCGCGCGCTTTTCCAGGGCTTCTTTCGTCCCGCGTCCGGTCGGCACCGCCGCCCCTCGTCCTTTATTTCCCGAAAGTTCAGCTCGATCGTAGGGTCGGACGCGCGGCCCGCTCCTCGTCGCTCGTTTCCCCGCAGCGGAGCGGACTTTCGTTTCTCGCTTTATTTTTTCTCTCTCAAATTGAAGGACTAATTTGGCTTTGTAAAATACTTTATCCCCGCGCGGCTCGAAAAAGCGATCGATTCCATATGAAAAGCTCTGTCTCTCTCTCCCTACACAGCTCTCGGCCCAGTCGAGCGTAGGTGGACGTGGGCTGCAACCCTCGCGTTTCGATGCGCACCGAGAGGGGGCTTCGTGTATACGTACGTTCGTACGTATGCGCGAGCGCTTCCTTCACGGGAGATTAACTATTCCACGGTTACCGCCAATTTTTCCTTCACCCGGCTCCCCCCGAAGGCGACGAATTGGGGGGTGCCGCTCTCGACCCGGCGTCGGAATTCCAAAGCCATTGTTTATTCATCGGCGCGATGTCATTCCCCTCTCGTCCACTTGTTTTTCCCTCCTGCGGACTTTTCTGCACGAGCCACTGATCATCGCGCGTCGGGGGTATACACCGCTCCTCCTTCACGCCCGAGTGTACTCGTACAGCAATATATACGGCAGGAGATCTCGGGGTGCTTCCTATACGAAACGATTCTTTTTTCAGCAGTTTTTAAAATCAATTTATCAGAGGGCCCTCTCGCGATATTTCCCTCGACTGACTTTGATAAGGGCGCGTGCCGTCATAATCAGCCACAATGAATTTCACGCAAGGCGAGGCACTTTTCTCCTCTCTCTCTCTCTCTTTCTCTCTCCCTTAATTCGCTTCGCTTCCGTAGCGATGCCGACGCTCGCAGCTCTCCGACGTTGTACGCGCCGGTAGGGGGAAATGTTGTAGCGAAACACACGTAGCGTGTAAACCTTTCATAACTTGTCGCGATCATAAAAGTGTTGTAAATTTCATTACACTGAATTTTCCCCTCTTACCGGCTGCTTTCTTTTCATAAATATAATAATACCCCGACGACTTTTCGCTTCTCGACGCTAAATCTCGAAACCGCGAAAATTTATTCGAGGAGAAGAGGAAATTTTTAGCGCGCCCGACTCGATCAACGATAAGGGTAACGCGCGGCGGCGGCGCGGGGTTTAACAACCGAGAGCCGCGAGAGAAGCTTCGCGTCGGAACAAAACCGCGATAGAAAAGCTCGGCCCGAGGCGCGCCGGCGGAGGAGGCAAGAATCCCGGGTAATAATAATCTCCGGGCGATGCTCAAGCGACCGCGTTGGGGCGTGATTTTTTATTCGATTGGCGAACTATCGGCTTTCGCTCCTTCTTCGGGGGAGAAGGAAGATCGGACTTTTCGCCGGGACGGGAGAGAGAGCTAGCGTCGCTTTCAATCATCTTTAAAATAGAATTCCTCGCGCGAGAGAGAGAGAGAGCGCGCGGCGATTTCCCCCCGGGCGGTTCATTGGCTTCGGGCTCGAGGCACGCGATTATTTAGCGCTGCTCCCTTTGCGAGAACGCCCGTCATTACAGGAATTTAATATGTCTCGACGTAAAACGCCATTTAAAAATAGGTGGAAAAGCGCCTCGAAATTGTCGAAACGACGAGGTAAAGCGATCGGCTTGTACATCTGGGGACTGCGAACGGAAAATAAAGCCGTATCGCAGAGGAGGGAAATGGGCGACTGACTGCCGCGAATATCTCCGTAACGAGTGTCATCCTCTCGTCAAACAAAGAGCTGACTGCGAAATAATTCAGCGAAAACAATTGCGGCCGCCCCTCGGCGTGTACAGCAGTCGTCCGCCCGAAGCGTCCGCCGCGCCGATATGCACACAGAAATCGAATTTTCTATATATAGGAAGGGACTGGAAAGGCAGGAGGGCGCGTCGGGCGGTGGCAAATTTTTTTTAAATAACACTCGAGTACTTTGCTTTATTCTAAGCGAATATGCCAGATGTGTATATAGAAAAAAAGCTCCCGGGGGTTCAGTCAGCGCGAAGAGAGGGACAGAGGTTCGGGTGGAGATTTCCCGGCCAACGCGGAGGAGTCTCGCTTTCCGGGATCATGGCTTTAATCCTGTCGGCCTCCCTCCTGACGTTTCAATAATAATCCTCGCTCGCTTGCGCACACCGCACTCCTCTCTCTCTCCGCGTCTCCGCGTCCCTCTCCATCCGTCTATCCGACCCTTTCGGCGTGACGTCCTTCGCGCCGCAGGTATTTCTAGGACGGCCGCAAAACTAATTGCTCGGCGCCCGGTAACTGCATTAATGCAGCCGGCAGCTACGGCTAATTCGCCCTCGGGAAGGGGCCTCAGCAGCGCGGCCGCCTATTACTCCTCCCGAGCAGCCCCGCCGAGGCTAATCAGCCCGGCCGAGGCTTTTGTTAAGGCGATACCCCGATTAATAAATGACGCGCCGATTTTGATCGATGGACGTTCCTCTCCATCCGCGAGGATGGATTTTTTTTTGCGCCGCTCGCTGCTCTGCGCCTTCGCTCGTTAGACCGTTTCAATCTAACTTTGCTCGGGAGCAGCTCTTAAAAGCAGTTGTTTTATCGTTCGGAGAAACTCTCGTCGCAGGGTGTGTGCTTCGGTGGCAAAAAAAAAAGCTCTCCTAAAATAGAGCGTGGCTCGCGCACGCCCGCAGGTGTGCGAAAAGCTCGCGTGCACGGGAATTTTTATGGGGCGGCCGCTCCGCATCGATTTTCCCCTCCTCCCTCCGCCGGCGTCGGCCGCCGCCGCCGCTCGCTCGCCCGCGAGGGTAAACTTTGCCTAGATAGCGGCTCTCTGCAGCGGACGTCGCGGGATTACGCAACGGATTACGCGCGTGCGTGAGAGCCGACGCACGTGCGAACAACGTGCTCTCTCTGCACGTGACGCGTTCCGCCGTACGTATAGGTACACGAGCGGGCTTTTTTCTCGCGCTCCGCCGGCGGCGGTCGCGCTCTCGGATCTATTATTCCAGAGCGTGTTTACACTCCGGGCAGCGAACGCGCCGCCGAAGAATCCCGAGGATTTATCGCCGCTTGTTCGACGCTGAAAGCTTTGTTGCTGCGCGAAAGGGAATTCGACGGTCGCTGCCTGGGTATAATATATAACGCTTCGGCAAGCGTTTAGCGCGCGAGTTTGCTCGCAATCTTTCCTCTCCGCCCGTTAATCTGGAGAGAGCCGACGTTCGATCGCATTTTTGGCATTTCGAGTTTTCGAGCTTCTCCGTAAGCAGGATGTACAGCGATTCGACTCGTAAAGTCGTCGATTCTGCGCGAGGTAAGAAGGGTAAGAGTGTGCCTTTGAACTTGCGCTCTATAATTCGACGGGGACTGGGGGACAAAAGAGCTGCTCGGACGTGCCGACGCGTCGCGCCGCCGATGACGCAACGTCGGAGTGTGGTGAGCGAGCGCGAGTTTGGCGCATGATTGGCGACATAAAGGCTAAGCTCCGCGGCTAATCGGAAGCCGATAATGCAGCGTAATGCGGCTAACTGGCTTGGCGGCAGCGCCGATTCGCCTTTACGTAAGGATGACACTTTTGTTGAAACTATATTCGAGCAGCCTTAGCTCCGCTAATGCCGATTTTTCTTTTGGCCGGTTTTCCACTCCATTGTGTAATCTCCCTGGTTCGACTAACTTTTTTCTCATTTTTTTTACCGTATCCGAATACTTTTATGCTGCAGGTATCGCGTTCTAATATCTTAGACATATGTCGGAGATGCAACGTTTAGCCTCTGTCTACAAGCCATCATTAATCGCAATAACAGAGAGCAATTGTTCTCGTAAAGGGAGTCGTATTTGTTTAGCTCCAAGAACTATTTACAGTGTCGCAATAGCCTTTTATGGGAGCGCATACTTGCTAAAGGGCACTAAGTAGTCAGGGCAGAGAGCAGGCGTCAGCACTAGCCGACACGTCCGCTATCTCATGCGGAACAAATAAAATTCGATCGCTCGGCGATAGCGCCTCGAAACTCGACTCCTTCGGCTTATTTGCCACGGGCGGAGCCGCCCCTGGACAAATGACGCCGATAAGAGGGGTAGGCATTGTTGCGCGCAGCATCTCTCCCCCATCGCGGGAGAGAGCGAGAGAGCAGTTATATTCGGTCACGTCCCGTCGGTATAAGCTGCGCCGATCCTTATCGCGCAGTCGTAATTTCTCCCGACTATTGCAGGATCCCGCGCCTAGTTACGATTGCCGCCGCCCCCCCAAGTGCATGCGAGGGCTGAGCGCGGAAATTCCGCTGCGTTTGATGGATAAACTGCGGCGCCGAGCGGCGTAAAACCTGGATTTATCATGATGCCGAAGACACCGATTTCGTGCTTGTTCCGCGCTTCGTCAATCACCTGCTTTACCGCGCAATACTTTCGGAAATATCGCCATTAAATGCGCCATCACCGGTTTTACGCGCGAGCAATTTGGTAAAAATGAGAGCAGTCGGTTGATGTCGAGGCGGCGTCGCGCGATGTTCTCGCGCCGCAACCAAGCCGACGTACCGCCGCGCGGTGTTTGATCTGCAGCTCGCGTCCGTGTCCTGGCATCGCGGGGAGGAGGAGCCTTTGTGCGCGGGGCACACTCGACCGCGACGCAATTATATTCGACATCCTCGGCCGGCGGCGACGCGGCCACTGACGGGATTGACGGCCCTTTACCCGCAAGAATATCCCGCGCGCCGCTCTAATGGAATGAATTTCCTCGTCGCTCTAATATATATCGATCGCCACTCCCGAATACTCGAATCAATTAGCGGCCGTTATATCCGACAAAGCCATTACGGCTCTCGCCGGGTAAGCCGACTGACCGCGGATGCTTTATCTTGTCATATCGAGCTGCCGCAGCCTCGAGACTTTGGCGCGAGTTTGACTGATCCGGTCTTGCGGCGCGAACCGTAAGGGCTACGTGGCGCGAATGGATATTCTAAGGATCCCGGATAATCGATCCTCCCTCGGCCGGGCGACCTTCCAAAATCTTGCATAATCTCGTTTGCGGCTAATTTTAACGCGCATCCCCGAAATTCTCCTTGCTCGATGGGAACTCGAGCTGGTTTCGAATATTAACGCTCGCTTACGAGATAATGCTTTTAACTTTTATTAAACTCGAAAACGCTTCGGCTCGTAACGCCATAAAAGCACTCGCGATTAATAGCAGCGTTGACAAACGGTGCCCGACGACCGCGCGGACTGGAAATTCAGGTGACGATGCGCAATTTGGCGCGCGGTGGCCTCGCTGATCAAAGAGCCAAAGATGCGAAATTGAATTCTGAAGTATAATTTCGAAGCGGGGCCGCGGGGGGCTTGTTTAGCCGATATTGGCCCGGCATGCTAATGCAACTATCGCCCGGTGCAAACGTACCGCCGAGTTTCGCTTTCGGTATGCGGAGAGAGAGAGAGATAGAGATTGTTTCAGGGCAACGTTCCAAGGAAGCGAGAGGATGAGCCGCGACGTTATTTACGATCAATCGCGATGCACCGAATTCAATCGCTCTTTACCGCGTAACGATTACATTTGTCCCCCGAGAAGTATATTATGCCGCGCAGTAAATTTCTTCGCAAACGGTGAGTCGGTGCGAGAGAGAAAACAATAAAGCTCCCGGACCGCTTCTTCCAGAGCAATCGTTCAGAACAGCGAAAATTCAGCGGAGCGGTTGTTATGATTATTGGCCGAGGCGCCGGGGGCCAATTCCCTCGGCCGGGCGCGGCTCATAACGCTGAATTTACTGCGCCGGGGCAAAAAGTATTACGACGCCCTCGTGCGCCTGCTCTCGTGCGCGTGTAAACGAAAATTAACCGAAAAGCACTTGAAGCTCGTTGGCTGCGTTGCCAGCAGCAGCGAGCTGCGTCGGCGGTGGCAGCAGCCCTTTGCGCCGCTCGTTCCGCTGCGAAATCTCATCAAAGAGCGCGGGGCGGTAGCCGATAGGCGATAATACAGTCCTCGAGCCGTACGAAGAACTGCGCGACTGCCTGGCTCTCCTCCGCTCCAGTCGAGGGGATTACTCGAGAGGATGAGAGTCTCTCTCTCTCTCTCGGTTCTGCGTGCAGCCTACCCGGCATCTGGTATTGATTGAACGGGGGTGGCGGTGGCAAGGTTGGAGCAGCGTTTCGCTTGGGTAGGACAGCTAGGCGGGCTCCGAGAGCCGAGGAGGGAGAATCGCCACTTTCCGGATGCGCCGCTGCAGGCGGCCGCCTGTCTTGTCGCACCCTTTTATCGACTGGATCCGCCGGGCGAGGAAAGGCCCCGAGACTCCTAATGCCCGGCTAAACTGGCTTTGCCGAGCTTAGCGCCTCGATGCACCGGCCGGGAGGGAGTCTTTCACGCCGCGGAATGCGGATCCCGCTATTATGTATAATACTTTCGTCGATACGTGCGCTCTCGTTTAATTGCCTGTCAAAATGGCAAGTCCCACCGAGCTGATCGTGCATTAGTGTAGAAAACGAGCTTGTCAGAGTCGGAGGAACAACTGGCTTAGGGGCAAAAAGTCGTAGTATCTGCGTGCGCGTTCGTTCCCGTCTCCCTTTGTGAGTGGCGCGAGAGAGGCTCCGATGAGCCGGAAGAGAAAGCGACGTCGAGGCAAAAATAACTTCAAGGGAAAGGTCGCCCGGCATTTTTCACCCTCTCTCTTTTTGCTCCGCGTACGCGGCAGGCTCTCGAGAGCCGCATCTTCGTTTTTTTTCCCGCCGGCTCTTCTTTTTGCCGCGCAGACGACAGCGCGGCCTGCACACGTGTGTGCTCGATTCGAGAGAGTGAGAGAGAGAGAGAGAGAGCTTTTCGCTCCCTTGCCGCTTGTTTTAGTCATTGTTGTTCTTCTTCCCCGTCGTCTTGCTCTTGTTTTTTTGTTCGTCGGGAAAGCCGAGTGAAAATCGCTCGCGGAGATCTAATCGTGATTCGGGGAGGGAGAGCGATTCAAAGGAAAATCTGAAGGGCTGGTCGATTGTCGTTGACGACCGTCGAGTGAAACACCTCATTGTTCTTCCAATGAAAAAAAACGACTCTCCGGTAGAAGCAAAGGCCTTTCGAAAAAAAAATTCATTAACAACTTTTACACGCGGCAGTTGGCTGTTTTCAGCGGCGCGAGCTTGCTACTGCATCGCGCATTACCTTTTTGCGGGTTCGTATAAAAAGTGCGTAAAACGTAATTAAAAACTTCCTGCCCTCAATCGTAAAGCTCACTCTGTTTCTTTATTATGATTTGATTCATAAAGCCCTCTATTTCTCATCATCATAACGCGCAATTGGCTCGGCGGGTCGTTATCGTTTTTCCGCGTAATAAACGCCGACTGGTAAAAAAAGGCCGCGCGCGGTACTCGCGCAGAGTCCCCCGAAAGTTCTCGCGGGCAAGAAAGCGCGCAGACACGCCGGCATTTCACGGGCCGCTGCAGCCGTGCACCGATCGATCCAAGTCGCCCCCGCGCGCGAGGGACAAATAGAGGATACGGGCTCTCGCGCGCCTCTCCTCCCCCCCCTCCCCGCTGTTAATCAAGTCCGTCTGCTGTTTCTTCCTCTCCTCTCGGCTGGCGGCGCGGTAATAATAGGTCGCCGCTAATTAGAGAGGAAAACTGCAAGTGCAGGGAACGGCCACCGCGAAATTCAATTGCCTCGCGCGAGAGCAGCGCGGGTTATGCTAATTCGCGAGAGCTACTTGCGGCGCGTGAGCCTTCTTGTGCGCTAAATGTTTAATTAAAACATGCAAATGCCAAGCGCGCCTCTCTCCCTGCCTGTTTATGGGGGCTTCGGAAAAGAAGCGCTCCGTCTGCCATCGACCTTTCCTCTTCGCTGTTTATATATATATGTACATATATATCTGCGCCGCGCGCTTAAAAATGCAGCCGCCCGCCGCAGATAAGCGGAGAGCAAATGGGGGCTTTATCTACTTAAAAACTCGATCGCCCGGCTCTAACGCTTTATCGCGGGGGGAGCTCTTAGATAAACGATTGCGTCCGCCGCTCGAACGAGATCCGGAGCAGCGGTCTACCTGTGTGGGAAAAAAAGAAGGAGCGATCGACAGGGTGTCCCTCTAAGTTTATCGAGTCACGCAGGAGCCGCGTCGTGAAGTAGGGGGTAAGTGTGCTCTTCATTATCCAATGCGAAAGTGACACTGGCTGCGGCAGTTCATCGCGGGCTTGCGCTCGTAAACGCGCGCGTCGCGCTGCAGCGCGCTTTATTCGAGTTTCATGCGCCGGATTTACGAGAGAGGGATGTTCCGCGTCGCCAGACTCCGCGCGTACGTGCATATATACCTGCGTGGGCGCGACGATGCGCATCGCTGACGCGAGTCGTCGCGTCTGCACCGCCGGAGCAGAAGTGCGCCGAGTGCGGCATTTCTACTTTCTTCGCTCCGACCTTTCCTTACCGACGGATGAGCGTAAATCAGAGAGCGGGAGACGCTAAATAAACAGACCGCTAAAGTGTACGCGCCGGGGGCGGGAGGGGGGCAAGGTAAATCGTAGAAAAGCGCGGGAGAAAGGAAGGAAAACAGCGAGCTCGGGGAGCCTAATGAAAAAGCGCTTGTTGCTCGTCCTCCGTCGCAAATTGCATTTCCAATTCCTCGTCTCGCGCGCGCGGGGCTTTACGAGAAGGCGAGGAGGCACGCCGCCCTCCCCGGCAAACTGATGGCTCTTTGATACAGGCGCGTAATCTCTTTAGATCAGGCGAGCGTGAGCAGGTCGATGGCTTTTCCTGCGTTTCCCGTCGAGAACGAAGCTCGCTCGACTTCTTTTCCGTCTTTTGTTTAGACCTGCGTGAAATTAGCGGCACTCCGATATGCTGCCGGGCGTCTTTCGAGGGGGGAGAGGGGGTGCGGCGAGCGAAAAATCTGTTGTAACATTCATTTGATGTTACTTGGGTCGCGAATGGGAATTCTATGCGTACAACGTGAATCAGTGGAAACGCGTAGGAATAAAGTTCAGATTTGACATGAAATTGTTTTATGAAAATAAATCTAGAATCTATGCAAACATAATTAGCTTTTAGTGTTTTTTTTTCTCGAAAAGTAAAAATTAAGAGGGAAATATTTAAATATTCCATTATACGTCGAAAATAAATTTGAATATTTTCAAAAAATTAAAAAATGCTAATTATTCTTTGATTCTGCTTAAAAATGGAAGTTAAAATGATTGGCGGTGATGTTCGTGGCTTGCTGAAAGACTCAGTTTGTCTTTATGTTGCAAATATCAAAGACGTAACCTTTGTAATAGGAATCCAATTTTATAGCGAATTATGTTAAAGTACCTTTCATAACACTGAATGGGCACAATAAACTCCCAGCCATTGTTCAGCCAAATGACATTATTAAAGAGACATAAAGTACGATGATTCGACGTTGAACGAGAAGAATACTAGTCGCGCGCTTCTGCCTGCCCCATATGAACATTAATACAAAAAACCGAGCTCGAGCGTTGACATTGGCGTTTGACGAACGGGGAAATAAAAGCGTTTTTTATATGCAGATAAAAAAGCAAAACTTTATATTCCTCAACGAGTGCTCATGAAAATCGGCTGTGAAATTGTCTGGCACTGCTAACTGGCGCGACGGCGAGGTGCAGCGAAAAAAAAAAAAAGTGAACAAGCAAAGCGACTAAATATTGGAAAAATCCTTCTCGACACATCGGAAAGCTTTTTCACATTTTCCGACGAGACACGACTGCCGCGCGCCGCCGCCGCCGGAAGCGAACATCGGGCCGCGTATATGCGCGTGTAAAAATATCGATTAACGAGCACCATAGCGGCGGCCTTTCTTCTTCTCTCTTTGCGCGCGCAAGGCGGAATGACATTATACGGCCGGCCGACTGCGGAAGTGCATCGGCGACCGGGAGAGATGCGCGCGCGCGCTCCGATTTCATTCGTCTCTTTCATCGCGCTCCGGGCGTCTTTGTACGCGGTCGATGTTTTAATAACAAATCGAATAGGAAAAAATTACTCGTCCGATAAGATGCCAGTGCACTTCCGTAAGCATCCCATTTTCCACTACTTGTCAGATAGCGGTATGTTTGCTCATGAAATTTTTTCGTCTCACGATATAGACGTACCCCTCGCCTATCTATTTTACTTACAGAGAAAACAAATCCCGATTTCGAAACTTTTCCAATGCAGCATTTTATCTGCGTTCGTAAGCACCGTTTCATTTATTTCGTAAGCTCATAAAGTTCACTTTCGAGAAAGCTTTCATTTCCACGAAACTGCACATCCCGTAAACTGCGATCCGGGGCCGTATCGCGATTTCCCCAAAATCGAAAAATCGTAATCCCCCCCGTGCCATTAAGTTTTACTGACGTTTCTCTTTTTTTTTTTCGTTTGCGCCGAGTGCACAGCTGTGTACGGGAATCCGGCTTTATTTATTTAAAACCGAGCGAGAGAAAGAAAGTAAGAGCGCGCGCGGAGAGGGAGCGAGGGGGATATAAAGCCCGGGCTCGTTGCGGCCGTGAAAGCTGGCTTCATCTCGCATCTAAAGTTGATCTGAGGCCAAGGAGAGGATGGTGGGGGGGGGGGCAAACTTTCGGGTGAGTCATCGACGAGGAACCGAAGCTCACCCCAAAAAAGCGCCCCAAGCCCGCAGCGACGCCGCGCCTACACCGGAACCTACTCCGTCTTCCTTTCTCCCCAGCAAAGTCATTTTGCGCACTTGTTTTCCCTTCCACCTTATTCTCCCGCTTTTGTACTCTATACTAAGCACTTTTATACGGCAGTATAAATAAAAACAATTTTTCGTTTCGTTTGTTTCAGGTGAGTTTATTGACCAAACATTGTTCCGATGAAATTTCAGCCGTGAGTATATAGCTTTAAAAAAAGATATTTATCCACATAATGTGCAGGCAAGCGGGGTAAATAACGCATACGAAAAGCCTTAAAATACAGAGGGCGCTCCGCGGCATACACGACTCGAAGAAAATGCTAAACAAAACGAGCGCGCGCGGTGCAGCCCTTCATCCGCGGCAATTTTATTCGGGAGAGATATCCGCAGCCTTTCCCGACCATTGCCCTCGCGCGCTCGTATGTGCTTATGCGCCGTGGGAAATTACTTCGGCCAAAGTGCTTTAATACCGCGCGCGAGCCTCGAATTCCCGCGGGACTGGAAGTTTAGCGCCCGCCGCGCGCGGCACACCGACTAATCGAAATTCTTATTGATGACTCGCCGAGAGCTGCTTTATTACTTTGCGCTCTTGGCCGTAAACACCTGCTCGAGCCTGTCTTTTATAGTGCCGAATCTGCGGATTGGACAGTCGCTTTTTCTACCTCAATCAAGATCCCCGGATCGTGAATCTAGCTAGTTTAACATTATATCGTCTCGCGGCATTTAACAAGATTCCGGCAGTATTCTTGTACTGTGAAGCGTGAATTTTTTATGACTCAAGCTGTTTTATGCTTAGAAACAGTCTTAAGGATTTTAATGAACCCCTCAAAGTACAGGTCAGATATAATAAAATAATTTCGAACAGAAGAAAACAACAATATCGGATAATACTTCGGAAAAGCGCCTGATAGCTTTTCTGAATAAAAGCTTTGATATAATGCTCAATTAATCGTAGATTAGGTATACCGTCGGCCTATATATCCATCGGTTCAAACAGGAGCAGCCAGCGGTAGAAAAAGGGCAGGTATTACGGGGGCGGACGATCGATTAAAAAAAAAAAAAAAGAAAAAAAGAAAAAAGAATAAGGAAAGAGAAGTTCAAGAGTCCCCTATCAGGAGCAGCAGTTTGCTCGATATCCTTCGAGGGGCTCCACGAATTTCATATTCGACAGCGGCGGCATTCATAAGCGGCTTTTTTTCCCTCGTTATATACCGCGCATCTCCGCTCGCCGAGGGGCCAACGTCCTTCTTTCTCTCTTCCGCCCCGCGACTCCTTTTCACAGGGAGCTTTGGCTCCCGAACAAGGACCGCCGAGGAAAAACTCTTATCGATCACTACTCGCTTCTGTACATATTTACGGCCGCTCACGGATTTACATTCGAATGCGCGCCGCTCAAAGCTCGTCCCGCTTCTCTTTTAATAAAGATTGAAATTTCGATGCGTGTGTTTATCCTGGCGAGAGTGTCGCGAGGCCGCATTCCAAGTCCCTCGAATGTCGAATCCTCGCTCCGACGCTGAGAGAGAGAGAGAGAAAGCTGCGGGGGCGCAAACAGCGCCGGCACGTAGCAGACGGGGCCAATATAGCAGCCGCGCAGCCGTTTTGCGTGCTCGCGATCGATCAGCGTGGTGCAGAGCGCGATTTTTCATGCCCCGCTGTCTCGCGTATATACGGGCGTCAATTTTTTATGCCGCGGGCGCAACCCTCTGCAATTTTCAAGGCTCCCGACTGGACGACCGTTTTTCCCAAGCCAATCTGCTCTTTTTTGTGAGCAAGCCGAACGCCGCGGCAGTTCCTTCTTGTTTCCTCCGAATAATGCACTTGGTCGCGTCTTTACTGGCGGAATTGCCATCGCGCACGATATTAGCCGAAGCAAAGCGGAATTTAAGGAGACGAGGAGTAACGTAACGTCGTTGCGGGAAGAGCCTCGTGAAAAAAAAAGGACGCTCAAACTAGCCGGAGAAATTCGAATGAAAGCTCGGGGCGCGTAAAATTCCGCGCGGCGGAGCAGTTCGCGCGTTGCCTTTATCGTCGTCGATGTGCGCTGAATAAATAGATGCGCGGCCGCCGCTCGTTCGGGAAGCAATAACGCGGCCTTTCTTTCTCGTTCTCGCTCCGACGCCCCGGCAATCATCCTCCAGTTTTTCATAACCCCTCGACAAATATTGACTGGAGACCGCTTATTAATTATTTCTTGCGGAAGCGCGAGAAAGCCGGTCTCTGCCTCTTTTCGCGGTTAATTAAGACACTCGCATTCCCGCGCCGAGCTGTTATACTTTCACCGGGAAAGTAAAGTTTATCAAGTGCATTAGTCCGTTGATAAAAGCAATTTGCGAAAACTGCAGCGAATATCGCAGGGGGATATTTATCGAGTTTTCGTATTTTTTACGAGCCGAGTGCGAACCTCCTGACGACTTTCGGAAAGAGCGAGGCGAAATTTGCAGCGAAAATTCGAGCTTATAAGCTCCCTCCGTCGCGCCGTCAAGCTCCACCTTCTCAGTTCTCTCGCAAAGTCTGCGCATAAACGCGGCAACACGTTCGCATTGTCATCCCAAGCTGCCTACCTACTCTCGCGAAGGGTGTGTAGGTATATATCGAGAATCGTTTGCGCCAAGCGCCACTGCACTGCACGTATACGTACCTATGTTTGTCGGCTCCCCCTCGCGCTCTTTTTACCCTCGCGGAACGAAGAGCAACGAGCCTCGCTCAGCCGCGTACTCGGGATAAGTAAGGAAATTGATTTACCGCTATTCTCCCGTCGCGGCCGACGACGAGGCTCTTTTCCGTGCGATTTTTCTCCTTAATTAAGCTGCAAACAGGCTTTTTGAATTAGCGAGGTCGCGAAAACGCAGCGAAATGAAAAGTGACGTTGAAAGGCGGTTACGGAGAAAGAGCAGAAGCCCATCGACAGGATTATCGATGCTCGGTCGATCGTCGCTGTCCATTATCCAATACTCGCGGCGGCACCGCATGAAATTTCCCGTGGCTGCGCATCGCCGGGCAGCCCTGCAGTGCACTATTGCGCGGCAGAGAGGCGTATTGACAAAGATTTCTATTCGCTTGACACACAGAGAGCGTTAATGTAAATGCGCGCACAAAGCGGGAGCTCGGATTAAGCGGTGCCGCGTTCGCTCGGAAACAAGATTTTCGAGCTTCGGAGCTTCGATTGGAATTGCGGGCTCCGCAAACATTTGCACTATGGAAGACGCGCCGGCGGAAAATCGGCCCGATAAGGCCGCTTCATTGTTTCGACTCCTCCTGCGGCAAACAGAGAGAGAGCGCGCTTTTCCGCCCGTGTTTGAGTTCTCGCTGCGAGCTTTTTCTTTCGGATTGAATTAATTTCGCAGCCGAGCGAGAGAGCTGATCGGAAAATTATTGCTTTTTGGATTAAACGCTCCCTGAGAGCTCTGTAACTACTGGGTTTACTTGCTGGAAAACGAGCATTCGACGTTCGAAGGACAATAATGACAACCCTCCGTGCTTTTCTTTTCCAAGAACACGTTAATCTCGCTCGGTAGAGGATAAATCTCTCAAGAACGTCTTATCCTTTAATTTTAAGAAAGAAGCGGAGGAAACAGCCCGGAAACGCTGTCGAAGGGGGGAAAAAAGCGGTACGTCTCGACTGGCGCAGTGCGTCTACGTGCAGCCTTCCTTCCCCCTCCCCATCGAGACAGGTAATATCTTGCGGGCCGCGGAGGCGTAATCCGTAAGACACGTGTCCCGATTTCGGGATCGCGCATCGATCGAGCAAAACGCGAAAACAATAGAAAGCAGCGCCGTCGAGAGGCGGCCGCTACGTGCGCGGATTTTTCAACCGCGCGGCGGGGCTCGCTCTCTTTTTAGTCGCCGCGACCGCCGCGCAGCGAAAATATGGGGCCGCGCGCGAAATTGTTTTTCGCGTAAACATTGAGTAGAATATGCCGCATTTCCGACGCGGTCCTCGCGGTTTTTGTTGGCGCGGGGTAAACATTCGGCGTAACCGATGAAAAATAAATGCCGGGACGGGAGCCGGGGGCTTTTAAAACGTCACGGCTGCGTAATCAAACCTGTGACCGGAGTGCAAACATTGCTAAAGCTAAAAGTTTAATTGCTCCGATAGAAAATACAGATTTGGATAAAGTTGTCGAAGCGCGCAAAAGTCGCGCGCTCTCGCTCGATCCGCTACGCAACTATATGACACAGAACTGCGGGGCGCTAAGCGTAATGGAATTATTGTCGAGTGCGAGTCGGTGTTATAAGCGCGCGCTCGTGAGATTGAATTTCGAGTGCAAGCTGTAGCCATCGATCAGAGCAGGCCTCGTTTGCTTCGGGCATTGAATTTTCCGGCCGGTCACTTCTCCGGCATCGATCCCTATGTCAGTCGTGCGTCGTTACTAGGCGCGCTTCCAAGTGCGAGGGGACTTGGAGTCCAGAGCCCTCCGCCCTGTTCGTCGTAGAGAAAACAACTGATTGACAATAAACAGGAATAAATAAATTCACGCGTCCGGCCGTCTCGGTGCGGTTGAGAGGAAACGTTTCGGCGATACAACACGTCCGAGGGAAATGGGGCCGATCTTTTCGGCAAGATTGATGACACCTACATCTCTTACGTGAAGTTCGTATTTTACGTCGCGCGCGGAAATTTGTATTGCCAGCCAGCCGGGAAATAGATTTCTGAGAGGGAGAAGCTGACCAGTCATATACCTGTCTAATATTCCATCAAGAGCGATTTTGATCGACCTTACGTGGAGTCTCGCAAACCTGTCTTAATATAGAACTTAACCTTGATTGATGCTGCTGTCTTATAACTTAATAAAAGGGCACGGCGGCTCCCTTCGCCGGCGCGGGGATTGCGCCGCAAGTCAGTTTAATTATATTTGTCTTGGAGCGAAGTAAAGTCTACTCAATATTACACACGAAAGCATATTTCAATGAATTAATAATTTGCGTATTATCGCTACCATGTCACTTTCGAAAGGATCGAACATTCTTGGCTCATATTTCCGCGTACGTCGGCGCGTTATTTCGGTAAAAGCTTTATTACATCCGCACTATGAAGGTAAACACACCACGTTCATTTATTCCATGTACACCGAAGAGTAATCGGAAATTTGAAAATCCTGTTTGCCGGAGATCTCATCAGCTGCTGAAACTAACCTAAGCATCATCAATGCGTTATACTTCCTGTTACCCCGGAGATCGATCCCAGAACGCTGAAAACTGGAAACTCGCGGCGAATCGTAAATGCCCGCTGAAATAATAAGCGGCGCAATGCGGCGTCACTCGAAGGCGCTATTTTCGGTGTGCCCCCCGACGCCAATCCGAAAGGTTAACGACTAGGGAGTATAAGCTGCCCGGTAAAACCCGGCAAAGAAAGACGGTAGGCCGGGATTCGCTGAATTAAACTTCAGTCCCCATGCTTTATTTCACCGTCGACGTTTTACTGCTGATTGTTCGTGTTTATTTGGACGTTTTATGCAAGCTCGGAACTCTGCTTGACTTTCAAATACCCTAAAGCGACGTATAAGGCATCGTTTGATGCGAGGAAAGTCATTGCTAAATGGCGAATGGTTCGTTAAAGACAACTTCCTTAAATTCCGAGCAGAAATAGTTCATTTACCTAAAGAGGCCGTTAGGTAAAGAACGAGCCACTAAACTCGAGAAGTCCGTAGCCCAGTGTTCTCTCAACGCGAAGCAAAGCTTCGTCAGGCATCGGCGAAAGAGTCAATTTTTCGGGGAAACGAACGTGGGTGGAGCGCACGAACGCTCTGCAGGCAAATATAGCAGTTGGACACGTGCTGCTCGGGGCCGGTGCGGGCTGCAGAAGGAAGCCGTGCACGCGATGCAAAAACACACGAGTAACCGGCTCTCGAGGCTTAGCCTTGAACTAGACATTACACGAACGGTTCGGTTTCGCGCCGAGTATTGACGGACGGATAAGCCGCTCGAGTTTCTCTCTATGCGACGAATCGAGGGTGACGTCTTTGTTTACTGCGGTTTCGACTGACATACAATAAATGCTGGGAGCAGGGGTGGATCGCGCTGGACTCTTGTGCTACTGCGGTTTCTCGCCCTGCTATCGCTGCTGCACTAATTACCACCTTACTGTTTCCTTAAGATTGACAGTGAAGTCAACGATTTTATCGTAATAAATGTCAGTACAGCACAAACGAATTATTCGGCCTGTCACGCGACCAAGAGACATTTCAAAAGTTTCGCAGCCCTTATCGCGTTCGAAAAGTTTGTCGAAAGCGATCTGTCAAGCGAAGCAAGGAGCCATAATTCCTGGGTAACGAAGGGGGTCACCTGACGGCGGGACCTCCGCAAAAAGCGGCTCGGGCCATCAGCAGCGGGGGGGGGGGGAGTAAAGATCTCGCAGCTGGCACTCCTCCAGCGGGACATTCGAGCGAATCAAGCCGAGCGGCGTGTGAAATAGTGGCGATAGGGGCTCCGAGCCGATATCTGCCGCTCGCCACGTGGCTGGACTGACGCCAAGGCGAGGCTGCGTCACGGCTCGGACTGATGTCGGACCCTCTGATTGACCTACGGACAAGCAGCCAGTGTATAGTTTACGTGCAACCCAGATTATATTGCGGTGCTGGAACAAGATTCACTTGCAGATAGCGGCGTTCGACGGCTGCAATCTCTCTCTCTCTCTCTCTCTCTCTCTCTCTCTCTCTCTGGCCAACTCGGTTTTCCGTGTTGAAATTGCCGTCTTACTACTCCAAGGCTTTAGTTGAAATTAACGTTAGATGATTAAAACGTTTTAATCAGCGGAGAGTTTTCTTTGAAAGGACGATATCTTGCGGAATTTATCAAGGCGGACAAGTGTTTTAAAGATGAAACAAGTTTCGAGAAAGTTGGAAAACTGTTTAACTTTGGCAGAAATATAAAGCCCCGGTAATTATAATCCACTTACGAACTGACATTATTCACATATTCCGAAAGTTTGTAATTGTTGATGCTAACAAGATGGAATCATAAAAGCAGCAAAAGCCCACTCGATTAAAAGCAGATTTATCAGCGCTGCGACACGCGCAAAAGTTACGGCGTTTTGATGCACGAGTGAATTAATTAAAAACTTTTCCGAAACTTTTCTCGCTGCACGCGAGCTCGTTTTTTCTCCTCGTTTCTTTTTTCTCTTTTTGAGAATGAATGACCGTCGTTTAAAAAAAAAAAAAAAAAAAAAGTAGACAAAATCGGACCCCTAGCAGCGTTCCCTTATATGCGATATAAATTGACGTCGTTCTTTTGCTGCGCTGTAAAAAGAGAATGCGTACTTTGCCGGTAATAAGAAAAGATGGATGCAGCCGTTACTTAATGTAAGGAAGACAAATCACCGATGGTGGGGCCGAGAGCTTCCTCGAGTAGAGCCTTGAAAAGAAAAGGAAGGTCTTATTGAAGCTTCTTAAAGCATTTTTTTTCTCGGGAAGAGGTTCAGTGCAGAAAACTGCAGGATGTGCTTGCCCCTTTTTTCTGGAATTTTTACCGAAATTTTAAGAATTTTACGCACATTTTATGCACGCAATACTGAATAATATAACACATAATTTCCATTTGCGCTGAACGTTGCTTTTGCGAAGGGCCATAAAGATTTTATTACTCTTCGTCCATACGCCTCGTACGAGTTTGCATTTCGAAAAATAAAAGTTAATGAAATCATGCTGACATGAGATTCTTTAAAATTAAACGATTTCATCCAGCGGATATAAACGAACGCATTTAATCTATTCGTTGCATAATTTCGATAATCACAAACGAAGATTAGCATAAATTTCAGAGCGACATGGAAGAACGGAGCCGTGTCTCTCCCGCAAAAGAGCAGCTTGTGGACTTTAAAGTTGGCACATCCGCGGAGCCGAAGCTGTCTTGCACGCCGCGCCGGATCATCGGCATTTATTCAGGCGACACTCGCATTACAAGAGCCTGCATTTCGGTCGCCGTCCTCCCGCGGGGCGGCGAGGAATTTACGCCAGTCGCCGAGCGTTAATTAGAGTCTCCCCCACCGGCAATCGAGCTAACGCGCGCGGCAGGAATGTAATTACCGCGATCGAGCCTCTCTCTCTCCCCTCTCTCTCCTCGAGCGATGACGCCCGCCGAAAAATAGAGAGAGAGAGAGATCCCCTTTTTTTCACCGCCGAATCTGAGCGATCATCATTTTTTCCGCTCTTTGTTTCTGCCGGATTCGCGAATATCCGGAGCCGCGCGGAGGCTGATAATTTATTTACGGACGGTAATCCGATTTCGCGATGGACCGTGTGTGCCGCGCTTGTTTATTTTCATGAGCGGCGCTTCGCGACGTGTCAGTTTCGTTTCTGAATTATTAGAAATTTGCAAAATTAACGACGAATATATAGTATGCAGTTCGTCCAATTCACTGTAGATTACGCGGCTCTTTTTCGGACTTTAATAAAGCCGCGCGACTCCGCTTAAAAATCTGCCATTAGCATTTACGCGGCATACAATCGCGCGCCGCGAGTCTTCTCGTCGCGGTTAACTGGGCTAATGCTCGGCTCCGGCATTGTGCCGATGACATTCGCCTGAGTCACGCTTTTGCTTTCTCATGACGCAATGACCGCGACGTGATATTGAGCCAATTTTGGCAGCTCGTTTCTCTCTCTCCCCCCGGCGGAGCTTTTTGAACTTGACCTCGAGCCCGAGGCGTCTTTCGCTCTGCCGAGCACACTCTGTGCCAGGAGCTGTGTGTGTTTTGAATTTTAACAACTCCGGACGGACGTCAGAGAGGCTTCTTCGTCCTGGAAAAATAGATAACTTTCGCGGTTGGAACGAACTTCGCTCGTCGGACAGCAGCGGGCTAATAAAGTTAACCCTCCACCGGTGATTTAGTGGTCGTTCGACAAGTCCATTCGGATTTAGGAATAGACTCTCGCTCGCCGGCTCGCGAACTTGACCTCGGCCGCGAATACATTTCGGAGAGAGAGAGAAAGAGAGAGAGAGAGAAAGCCGGAAATGGACGGAGCTTCCTTCCGCCCTCGGATGAACGGCGGAACACTCGGGAGGT
The DNA here is from genome assembly GCA_900474385.1 of Ormyrus pomaceus. Lineage (NCBI taxonomy): Eukaryota > Metazoa > Arthropoda > Insecta > Hymenoptera > Ormyridae > Ormyrus > Ormyrus pomaceus. The sequence goes on along the minus strand of UCOM01000699.1, from coordinate 4,025 downwards.
ATAACCGCATCGGACGCGCGCGATGTGACGTGGGTTCGAAATTTCGCGTCGCCGCGCCGCAAACCTCGCCGGTACGACCGGCAAAGTTCCCTGGCGGCGTGATATTGAGTTTATTTTTTTCTCCCCTCGCTGCTGCCCGCGACAGATGATGTGATTCGCCGGAATATCCAATTTTCGTTACGTGCAGGATTATTGTCGGTAAAAAAATTTGAGAATAAGTTATATTTACGTCGTGCATATCTGCAGAAATAATCTCTCGAAATTCGCTGACGAACATTTCGGAGGATCGCGAAGCGCGATCGTCAACGACGCTCTAATTAAACGCGGGCCAACCTCGCGGAAAATTCAGCCATGGGACAATGGAGCCCTTCCTACCTCCGGCCGATGCACACGCCGCCGGAGCAACTCGTTAGCGAAATAAGATCTCCGATGCAGATGCTGGAAATTGCGCTGCCGGCATTTATTTCTATACCTTTGTCTCCGGCCTTGTCTTTTGGTTTCTCTACACACCTGGAAAATTATTTTATTCTCAATTCCGCTTCTTCCTAGTTAATTTTCTAATATTTTACGGCTCTCGAAATTAGAAAAAAAATGCCGTCGAACGTTTAATTTCATTTTCGCCACCTCGCATCCTTTCCGCAGTTGGAAATCTTTCGTAAACAGCTCGTAAAAGAACGCGACACTACTCGGCCATCTGCCGCTCAATAAAACTAGAAAGGTTTTAATTAAAAGTGTCTCGAAACTTTCCAATTAGCGTCCCGATAAAAAAAAGATCTGTCCCTTATCGCAATCTCGGATCGATCGGGAAACTGGTTATCCCGAGGAACGGCCGTCATATCGGTTCGGCGAGCCTCCGTTAATTAGTTTGCGCCGGTCGGCAAGATGGAAGGCGCGGTTTATCTGTCTTGGCCCGAGCTCTTAAGTATCCCGGCAGACGCCTATATTAACGTCCCGCCGCGGCTACACTTCCCAACTTTGTGAATGCCTACCTGTCGCGGTTTCGCTTTGGCGCAAGATCCCTGCCAGCGACGATGGTTTAATCTGCAAATTTATCGATCGCCTTTCGAGAATTATCGGAAAATTTATAGCCCAACTTGTTCGTCAAAAATTGTTTCATTTTTATAACACCGTCTCGGGCCGGTCGTACTAAATTTTGATTCGCTTCGCTGGAAGTTTCGTTAATTTAATCCAAAAGGTTTTGATTCCGAAAGCAAAGTTTCGTCTGCGCGTTACCGCGGAAACTTGCGTTGTTCGAAAACTTGTTCCTTCCCCGGTACATCTTAAGATACACAAGACACAGTCCTCAATGAAATGCTTTCTCGCGGCCCTATTTAAACTAAAGTATAATTTATGCACCCGGAGTACAAGCCAGGCGGCGCGCGTGTAAGCCGCGGAAAACTCGCATTTTTCCCCCGAAGAGAGGCGAAAGGACTATCGCGTGCTCGCATAAACACCGCAGACATGCAGCTTGAGGCTATTAACCATTTATAATTCCGGGCAGCTTTTCCGGAAGCGACGGCGGACGTTAAAACTAATTTAAAGCGGGGAGGGCCACTTAACGGCTCCCTTGTTCTTCCTCCGCGAGGAGGAACTTTCCGGGAGCCAAAGTGCGCGCGCCTCGAATTCGTTATTATACCGGCCGCAAAAGCCGCCGCCGCCGCCGCCGCCGTCGCGGAGTCTTTAATTGTCTTGTCGTTGCTACTTTGGACGAGTGCAGACGTTGTGTACTCTCGGGCGCGATGATTTAATAGGAGTCTACGCGTCGGGGGGACGCTTGTTATTGCCGAGCTTTCAGCCTGATCATTATCTTTCGCGCAGGTTTTGCGAGCGAACTTTCGGATAAGCTCAAAGAGTTTTTTTTCGACGTTGACACAGACGAATAAGTTGAAAAACTTTAGTATATTAAAGATGCTAAAGGGGTAAAAGATAAGGGCGAGCGGTGATGTTAACTTTTCTTGGCACCCGCCGCCGCTCGCAGCAGCGCCGCGGAAAATTCATCAGCGCGGCGGGCGCGTTCAAAGAAATGCATGCAAATGCGGCTCTCCTTTCGCGGCGGCTTAAAATTCAAGGGCTGCGAGGGCGCCGAGGCACTTAAAACAAGGGAGAGCCCGCGGAAAGAAGGGCGCGCCGTTTCGGCCCTGCGTCGAAAGCCATAAAAGCGACGCAAACAAGCGAATTCGGGCGGTCCCGCGACTGCAGGATACGTACAGGCCTAACTCGATTATGCCGGCAATTTCTGCGGGGTGCACCGTCGTACGTTGCGGGTTTTCTTCGAATTTTGCTCTCTCTCTCGCTCTCTCTCTCTCTCTCTCTCTCTCTCTCTCTCCTCATGTAAAAGCTTCCGTACAAGTCGCGACGTCGCTTTTAAACTCGATGATGAAATTGACGTATCAAAGTGCCCGAGTCAGGGCAAAAATGAAGCCTGAATTATTCATCCTTATACCCTATATAAATCACTTGGAAAAACTTGGGATAAAGATTATTTCGTGTAATTTAAAAACTTTTATCAGAATAAATTAATTTCTCGGAGAGTCGTAGAAACTTTGTAAGTGCCACTACTGCGAGTGAGAAAGTAACTTTATTAAAATAATTAATTAAAGCGCTCCTCGCGCTTTCTCTCTCGGAACGACTCTAGTAATTAACAAAGATTTGCAAAACATCTTGGGAGAAACGCCGCTTTTAACGAGAGAGAAGCGGAATTAGCGCGAAATAAATCATGTATTTTCCTTGCCCTCGTCGCAGCTCTGCCCCGAAAGGCAACACCGTCAATAAATAGCTGCTCGAGACGTTCGGCGCCGCCTTTCGCGCTGCTCGTTCCGGCGTTTTTAGACTCGTTAGCGCTCTCATCCGACGCTCAGGTGCACGCCTCTGACCCTTGCGGGACCTTCACCGCCATCGTCGTCGGCGTCGAGGCGCGAGTAAATCGACGCTAACGAGACGAGAGCTCTTTCGCGCGCTAATTAACTTTCGCGAGCACGGCAAAAAGCCGTTCTTAGCCGAGCCAAATTTCTCCGTTTATATCCCCGGGATCCAATCGCTTGGAAGAGATAAGCGAAGATAGAAGATATCTTTCCGAAACAGGATTTGCTTCAGTTTTATGCGAACTCGTCTGTTTCAATATTTGTCCGGTTAATGGCGATAAATACTTCAACACTCGTTCATTAGTTACAAAGAGATTCGGATAATAAATGTTTCAGACGAACCTAACGACTCATCGAACAGCGAGCGAGAGAAAAAAGGCCACACACAGGACAGGAGTTGCTCGGCAGAAAAAGAAAAGCACATTGCAGAAAGAAAAAGAAGGAAAAGTTGGCGAGAAGTTCTCTCGTCCGGTGTCCCTCGTCGAAAAAAAAAGTCCCGAGTCCCGAGTGCACAAAAGGCTCAGCGGCTATCAAAGCGCGGCGGCGGTCGTTGCCGCTGTCTTCCTCGTCCGTGGAATCTAATAAAAACTTTGCTCTCTTCGTTTGCAGCTCCGCCGCCGGCCGAGTTTATTACGCCGCCAGTTTAGCCGATTACATTTTAATTCCAAATCGCGCCACCGCCAACTTCGCCACTCGTAATTCCGCCTCGTGGATCTCAATTTTTAATCAGACCGATTTTTCGCCCCGTCTTTTCGAGCTTCCAACAAAGCTCGACGGGGCTGTGCTTTATTTTAAGGAGATTTTTCGCTTGACCGACCTAGTTTCGAATACTTTGAAAGAAGTGGCTTTTGTTTTGCACTTGCACTTATCCGGATTCAATCGTCGGTAACGATAGAAAAAGGAACGTCACTTGACAGCCTTGCCGTTTAAGAGCGCACTCGAAACTTCCATTGCACTCGCTGCCCTCTCGTAGCTCTTTTCCCCCCTCAGCAAGCTGAGGACACGTGCCAAGAACAATTGAAAACTCTCGAATTGTTAATTAACAAAACTGCCGGAAACATTTCCCATCATTGTGCGGCGGCCTTTGTGAACCAATCGGTGTCGAAAATTCGCCCGAGAAATTTTTAATCAGGCGCAAACTCGGATGCTAAGACTCCCCCCCCC